>JAYXIM010036243.1:0-26601 GCA_037575425.1 Anastrepha fraterculus | reverse complement strand
TGTTTAAGTCCTCAGAACCTTTCCTTGCACACTCATACTCTCTTTCATTTCCCCTCCACTCCAGAGTGGGCGGGGACCTAACAAAGTGTGGTGTTGTGTTTTTCGATAAGCGAGAGCGACCTCGCGCATTTTTTTAATACATTTAGAATTGATGTGCGCGGAGGTCAGTCCCTTGATCGCTGGTTGGCTATCACTCTAAATGGTAAAGTTTGCCGGATGTAAGTCCATAAGTCTTATCGTTTTTGCTGGTTTGCCTATAGCGCAGGTCACAGCTTTGAGGACGCTACACTGTTCTGGGAGTCTAAAAAAACAATTTAAGGATACTTATTCCGAGGGCACTCACGATCCAGTGTCATTACCCATCTTTAAGCAGTCAGTATAAATATGGTGACCACTATCACCTGATATGACTTAGGTCTGAAAATCCTTTCTGGCGGGTATTGGTATTTTATAGTCTTTTTCAGAGCAATCTTTGGATCCAGATAGTCTGTTTTCGATGCTTCTTGCAGGTGTTCCATAGATAGGAAAACTGATGGATAAACTTGCGTGTATTCTTTTAGGGTGCCTGCTGCTTTAAACCTGAAAGCAGACTTGGTTGCTATCCATTTAACATATTTATTAATGGGTGGACTCTGTAGAATCGTTGTTATTCCTATACAAACTTAAGCTCGTTGGACTTTAATGAGATTCCTTAGGAGGGATTGTGTCCGCACCGCCTCCCACCACACAAAAGCGTATATATCGTACGCCCACCTATGGTGCCATGTTAAGTGTATTTTCAATGTATTGGCCATTGACCTCATAATAATTTTAAAAACTTCAAACACGGTATCTTAAATATTATATACCCAGATTTTTAAATTGACTTGCCAAAATCCAATTCTCGATTTTCGCCACTATTGGCTCATTTCTGTATCAGCTAAGCACATTTGCCGTCGGCATTGTGCATTGAGCAAATTTTTTCTACCTGTTGGCTCCAAAATGTGCTTTTACTGTAAAAAAAATTTAATAAAATTGAATTGGGAGGTTTGTAAATGTAGAACTAAAAATTATATATCTACAAGGTGGCGCAAAATTAATCATCAATTTTGTTTTTGAATGTTTTTTACTTAATGTAAATAAAAACGATTTTAAGTGATGGGCATTTTCGCACTTTGATGTTTGAATGTTTGTAGACTGCAACTATCTAAGATAGTTCACAAGTGCCGGATAATATTGACGTACGACGCCATTTACAAAACTTATAAATCTTTCTTTTTCGCTTGCACCAGTTTTGTGGGTTTGACCAAGTTCCTTCTCCTATTAGTGGCGTGAGTCTTGCTTAAAACAAATGGTGAAAGAGGAAATAGTAACGTAAATTTACTGAGCTTGCTTAGGTTTTTAAATTTTACGTGTTGGTCTGATTAGAAACTAACTTTTCTAGTTCTACTGCAGATCCTACTTGAGATGCTCTAACGCCTTCCCTCTCCTTACAGAGCTACAGCCACGGTGGGAAATATTCTGCTGCAATCTCAGTATGAGCTAAAATTTATTTAGTGTGGGACATTTTTTATTTTAGGACTTGCGATTGAAAAACAAGATTTACACAGGCCGACAAAACTTGATTAACTTTTAGAAACAAGAAGCAGACTGCAATTTTCAGGTGGCTTTCGACATGTTGATTCTCAATCTGCTTATCAGAATAGCTCCAGCATATTACACTTTCGAGATATGCTTTTTGGCTATATTTAAGTTTATGTAATCGCAAGAGATATTGTTTTTAAGATCGGAGGTGTATCTGAAAGTACAAATCTTTCTTTTTCAAAACAATTTTCATAAGTAACCCTTCCTTTACTTACAGTTTTTTTACCTTTCTATTTTTTATTTTTATTTTCCATAACATAACTTATTGTAAATTTTCACTGACTGAATTTTTTAAAAATTCATGTGATATGCTGTCAAGCCCAGGCGCCTTATTTGGTTTCGTCTTTTTAAGAATTTTAGCTATTTCGTCTACAGTGATTGGGCAGTACAAGAAATCATTTTGTACTTGCATAGCAGCGAAAATTCTAATGGATGTTTTAAATTCTTGGTTAGCCCAATGGGTTGAAGAATATAACTTGCTCACAGAGTTTCAAGCAGGTTTTCAGCAAAAATATTCAAGATTGAACGAAATTAAAGTTAAACTAAGTTAACTTAATTGAAGAAGTGTATCTAGAGACAAGATCTATAATGTGGACAGGTGAAGAGTATTCAGATGACTTTGAAACATTCTATGGGGTAAAGCAAGGGTGTTTGGCGTACCCTTCACTTATTCGCCGAGGGGGAAAGTGACGAAAAAAGAAAATACGCTGCTACCTGGGGGTGGTACTTACACTCAAAAATGGTTTTCCAGAAACATCTAGAAAAAACGAATTGCGGCGCAGTTCAAATTGCTCATCGAATGACTTTTTTGCAAAAAGGAAAAAAGGAAATAAAATAAGGTGTGAAATGAAAAATGTTTCAATTAGTCTTTCGTGCTGCCCAAAGTTATGCGGCGCAGGTATTGGAAGACTGTATGTTTGAGAATGTTGACAAATTACAACTGCAATTCATAAAGAAAATGTTTAAGTTCACAAGCTGTTCGCCTACTTATTACTACTATTACCACTATGACTTTGCATTTTTATTGCGGTTTATATTGCTTCGAACAACTGACTAAGTCTCACTATTTTTGTACAATTACATCGGCACAAATGTTCGGCTAACAGATATTGAACCTTCATAAATATTTTCACATACCCAAATATGGAACCATCTACTATCCATAGTTTTAGCACGAAAAAGAAGTGTGATTCACAACATCCAATCAACCCCAAAAACACCGCATGCCGAACGCACAAGACGCTCTTCGTGGTGGTCCACTTAAATTCGCGCTCTAAAGCGTTTTTGATTGCCTCAACATCAACGTAAGCAACATCAAAAAGTAAGCATCCCATTCAAAAGAAAAAAAATTATCACAAAATGCATTCAAGTAAACCATTAGCTTAAGATCACATGACACTTGTTAACTGTCAGCAAAGCGAAGGCCTCATCAACCCTCCTTTAAATATTTCAGTACCGCTACAATACTTCGCAGAAACTTTTCCATAAATTCAACCACATAAGGATACTTGAAGTGTAAGGAAAAATTTCTCAACATAAAAAATACGCATGCGGGCAAAACTTTTGAGGTTAAACGCAAGCAAACAATCACGCAGCGCTATTACTTGATTAATATACTTATGCATGTATGAGTATGCGTTTATATGTATGTGTGTGTTTGTATGCATATATATGCATGTACATTCGTATGCTTGAGCCTTGATCGTATTGGCATTTCGAGTTGTCGACTGGTTGGTTGGTTGGTTAGAGACAAATTTGATTTCTTTTTTTCTCACCTCCAGGAGGTCCACTCATCAAAACCGATGAGTGCACTGTCACAAGCATTTCAACAATACCCGGAATAAAGTTGCAACAATAAAAAAGTGAAGAGATTTACTTGGACTTATGGATTTCAGGTTGCTTTATAAAGGACGAGGCAACCATACACACACATACATTCACATATATGTATGTATAAGAATTTGTAGTTTAGCGCGTTTAGAAGAAGCGAGGTGAAGAGTTTCTCATTATAACACATGAGGAGTGCTTGTAATAGTTGCACAATGCGAAGATGTGACAATATGACTATGTGAAGAAGTGAAAAGATCGAGAGTGCAAATCCTTAAAATCTCTTGAATTGCATTGCGGTTGAATGATTTTGATAGACGAATTGCATGCGGGATTAAAGGTGATGAAGTGAAAGAATTTCACGTGCTGTTGCATTGCTAATAACGCAAGTATTTATTGGAGCTGAAGCATCTGAAAATTTGTATTGTATTCTATTTATTCTAATTTGTCTAAATCCTCTGACATTTGCCACTTTATGTATGTTTCTGATGTGAACTTACCACTTGAGAAAAGTAAATACAGCTGCGGTTTTCATTGCAAATTCAAAAAGACAGAGGCAAGGTGGGTTTAGGTTAGTTTAGATTGGGAGAAAGTTCTAGAGTCGCACGTTGGGACATGACTGGCCTTAAGGAATGCCTGCAATGGGTCCCTCTAACCGGGAAAACTTTAAAATATCAAAGTACTTTCCAGTACAATCCGAGTTCAGATAATTCTATTTTCCAAACGTTGAAGTTGCTATGACTAGAATTCTAGGCATACACAGAAAAAGTGGTAACTCGGTTCCACTTTGTCTTCAGCATTACAACTTCTCCAAGGGAAACTTGTGTCTGGAAACCTTATCACTTAAATAAACTAAATAATTGGCGTTAACACTTCTGTTAGGTGTTGGGCCGAGCTCCTCCTCCTATTTGTGGTGCTTGATAAATGGAGGGACCTACAGTTTTAAGCCAGCCCCGACGGTTAAATGGTTTTTATGAAGAGGTTTTTCGTGGCAGAAATACATTCGGAGGTTTGCCATTGCCTGCCGAGGGGCGACCGCTATTAGAAAAAACGTGTCCAGAGGGTGATTTTTTAAGAGCTATAGGAAAGCTTTTGAAAAAAACACACGTAAAATTCAGAAAAATGCATGCAGTTTTTATTTAAATCGATAGTACAGTCCATATAATTTAATGTTTGAAGATTATTTCATGCAAATGTTGACCGCGAGTACGCTTCAAATGGTCCATACGCTTAGTCCAATTTTGGCATACTCTTTCCAATGTTTCGGCCGGTATCTCACATATAAATGCTTTAATGTTGTCTTCCAATGCGTTAATTGAAGCAGGTTTGTCTGAATAGACATGAGCTTTAACATAGCCCCACAAAAAATAATCTAAAGGCGTTATATCGCACGATCTGGGTGGCCAATTGACAGGTCCCGAACGTGAAATAAAATGTTCACCGAACTCGCCTCACAACAAGTCCATTGTAACGCGTGCTGTGTGGCATGTGGCACCGTCTTGCTGAAACCACATGTCATGCAAGTCAACCTCTTGCATTTTGGGCAAAAAAAAGTTGGATATCATTTCACGGTAGTGCTCACCATTCACAGTTACGTTACGATTCGCAGCATCTTTGAAGAAATACCGTCCAATGATATCTCCAGCCTATAAACCGCACCAAACTGTGACCTTTTCTGGATACATTGGTAGCTCTTGCAATTCTTCTGGCTGATCTGCACTCCAAAATCGACAATTCTGCTTCTTTACGTACCCATTGATCCAAAAATGAGCTTCGTCGCTGAACACAATTTTTCGATAAGAAAGTGGATCTTCGGCCAACTTTCCAAGAGCCCATTCACCAAAAATTCTGCGTTGCGGTAAGTCGTTCGGCTTCAATTCTTGCACCAACTGTATTTTGAAAGGCTTCACACCTGAATCCTTTCGCAAAATTTTCCACGTTGTTGAGTAACAGAGGCCCAATTGCTGCGAACGGCGAACGGCGACGAATCGATAATTGATGGCCATCATTAACACTGGCCGATACTGGTGCGATATTTTCTTCAGTTCGCACTCTACGTAAGCGAGTTGATGGTTTGATGTCCAATAATGTAAATTTGGTTCTAAATTTAGTCGCAATAGCTGGAATAGCCGTTTCAGTGGGTCATTAAACTGACCATAAAATGGTAGAAGCGCGCGATAAACTTTCTTAACAGAACACGCATTTTTATAATAAAATTCAATGATTTGCAAGCGTTGTTCGTTTGTAAGACGATTAATGGTTAAAATTTAGTCCAAACTGAAGACGTTTAACAGTGAAACAAAACACGAAACGTGCGTCAGCTGTTTAAACCAACTGTTTAAAAAAAAATAGCTAAAAAATCACCCGTTATTATTTAATGTTCATTCGCGGAGATTCGAACCTATGCCCTACCAACCATTCGGCTACGGCGGTCGCATCACTTTCAATTAACATTGAGTATTTATTTTCACTTTAAGAAAGTTTACAAAGCCTTTAATTAAGTTTACATTTTTTTGCTTCTATACTCGACCACTCTACTCCCCGCATTCGGGTCTGAGGGATTCCACATTGCTCGGAAGACTATACAGCTGCAGAGTTACCAGCTCGCTGACACAAGCGACTTGTTCAAGAGGACAGTTTAACAACCCCGGTAAGAATCTTTACTGCAGCTTTTTCGCTTTTAAAACATCTTTTGCTTTTTTGTAGTCCTAGTGACTTTGAAGCCCCAGTTTGGGAATGCTGCTGAAGTGACAATTCTTAGCCGGTTATAAATACGAGTTGTACCGTTAGCGTAAAACCGATTGTTAGAGGAACGTAACGTTTCGGTTAATTGACTATTTGTTACGGCTTATTAACTAACAGCGATCTCAACTGCTTCATCATACCCTACAATAGTGTTATGCCTGTGTTCCCAAGTTTTAATTTTACTACTGTGGGGCCTATTGTCCTCAGCGCAGCCTGGCTGTCCACGATATGTGTTACCTCGTAGAAGACTGAACACCTTTTCTATAGCAAAGATGTATGAATGCTCCATTTGCTGAATGGAGGTCGATTCCTATTTTTCTCTTCATCATTCATTCAATGGTGTGGATGGTAATATCACCTTTTATTGGTACCACCTTCCTTTTTTCTCTAGAGTGAAACCGTGTAATAAAATTTCCATTTCCAAAAAATTAGGTTAGCGCAATACTACTGAGCGTTTAGATGAAACGTGCATGAAACACCAAATGATAGAAGAAGTATTTTGTAATAGTGATCGCTCCTCGAACAATGGAAAATTACGCCAAAAATGAGAGAAGGAAGATTACATTCTGTCAAAAAATATCGGTATTTGTTCATTTACAAGTATTTTACAAAAAAGTATTTACAAGTATGTCTAAATTTTTTTTGCTGAAATGTTGGCACAACTGTGCTCTATAATGTCACAGAGTTTGAGCGTAATCTGTCAATTAGCTTGGTTTTGGCCGCAGGTGCGCTCTGCGATTTTCACTATGGATAAAAATATTTGCCTTAAATTTGTGTTTTGAAAGGGATTGCGTGTGCCGAATCGTT
Organism: Anastrepha fraterculus; assembly: GCA_037575425.1. NCBI lineage: Eukaryota > Metazoa > Arthropoda > Insecta > Diptera > Tephritidae > Anastrepha > Anastrepha fraterculus. The sequence continues at coordinate 19,599 of JAYXIM010036243.1, read as the reverse complement.
GAAAATGTTGCAGAAAGCCTATTACGAGTGTGCTTTATCAAAAACACGGCTCTATGAGTGGTATAAGGCTTTTGCAGATGGCCGAGAAGTCGTGGAAGATTTGCCCCAATCTAATCACCCATCAAAGTCTTCAACGGATGGAAACGTCGTCAAAGTCAAGGAAATGGTGCTGGAAAACCATTAAACCATCATTTAAGTTTGAGGGAGGTAGCTCGTGACCGCGGCGTTTCTCATGAATCAATTCGCAACATTTTACACCATCAATTGGGCATGTGACGCGTGGCTGCTCGACACGTTCCAAGAGAGTTGAATTTCTTTAAAAAAATTCAACCGAATAAAGTTGCTGAAGACATGCTTGAACAATTGAATGCGGACCCAACGTGACATGCAAACTATTCCACAGGCGGCAGAATGGCGCTATCCACATGAGCCGAAACCCAAAAACCCACGTCAAAGTCGGTCAAAAGTGAAAATCATGCTACCCGGTTTCTTTGATTATCATTATGTTGTGCACTCAGAATTCATTCCAAATGGTTCTACGGTAAATAAAGAATATTATTTGGAAGTTATGGGACGTTTGAGAGAGAATGGGGGTAGGAAACGGCCCAAACTTGCACTATGATAACGCACCGTCTCATAAGGCTCATATTGTGAACACTTTTTTGACCGAAAACTCTAGAAATATCATCGAATAACCACCGAATTCACCGCATTTAGCCCCCTGTGACTTTTTTCCTTTTCCCAAAACTTAAATTGCCACTCCGCGGATGCCGCTTTGAGTCGATAGAGGACATTAAGGAGTATTCACTGAAGGAGCTGAAGAAGATCTCTTCAAACGCGTTTAAAAGGTGCTTTGAAGGCCGGACTAATCGTTGGCATATGTGTATTCCTGCGAATGGAGCCTATTTTGAAGGCGAAAAAATAACTTTTGATAATTAAACAATTATTTTGCGTTTTATTGAACAATTCCCGGTAATTTTTTTACATATTGTACATATTTAGCCCTACGGTGGCCGCCGTAGCCGAATGCTACTGCTACACCTTGCATTTGTATGTGGTCGATTCAGTATCTGAGAATATTGCACAAAGGAAATTGGAAAATGTAAGGGAGAATATGCGATTTGTCAAGGTCACTAGTAAAGCACATGGACACTAATTCAGGGCGTAGACTAAATTTGTGGCGAATCGGCGATTTTTGATTCGTTGAATTCGTTTGTATGTTCATCAATTCAACCATTTAGAAACTACATTTGTTCAACACTCTACTTGTTTTCTTGGAATGGTTTGTACCAAAGTTTCGACGGCAGAAATGTTATTCCCTAAATTTCATTCCATCGGCGTCACTACGGTACCAATAAAATTAACGTCATGAAATGTAAAGGAAAAGGTAAGGAGAGTACTATGAATGTTCTCCAGCGGTCGGTTCTACGTTACCCGGATTCATGCATAAGTATATACGACCAAGGACTGGCACTTCAGAGGCATTTCCCAGTAATGTGTGCGAAATGCGTTATGCTGTTGCAACAACAACTCGAACAACAGCAAAAACGATTCTCCAATTTGATGCACCCGCGAGGTGCAAGTTGGAAACGTGATTTCCAATTTGAAAGTAGTTTATATGCAGAACGTGAACTTAAGCATTTCAAAACTCGTTCAAGTCACAAACTGGTTATTGTTTTAGTGTTGAATATTCGAATCCTAAAGTATTATTATTAAAAATTTAACTTATCTCTTTGAAACACCTATTTACAAATCAGTTTGAAAGCACTTCATTGGAAAAAGATAGGAAGATTTGCGGTCACACGGCACGGTGATGAAACATATCGACTGAAGGCCTGCTTGACAATACCCCGGAATTCATCAACTCCAAAGGCTTATTGTAAAGGTATACTTGTACGCTGAAATCCGTCCGTACTTAGTCTGCCCAGCACTCGTTTGTCAAGTCGCGATTAAGCAATTTCGTATCTGATAGTATTCGGTGTTAAACAAATTCGCGTAAGTGCGCTTAACCAGCAGGCCTTCGCCTTAAGCAACTTGTCGAATTGCGGAAATTTGTGGAAGGCAGGTGAGCAAATATATTTACGCAGATGTGCATACATACATCTCAAGCCCTCAAACAATATATTATATGTAGACGTATGAATAAATTCGTTGACCGCAACAATGAAGAAGGCAAAAACAAAGAGGCCAAGCCAAAGCAAAATATTTTGCAAGATCATCCACAAGACGACAAGTCTGCTTAGAAGAACCTGCCTCGTCTGCGACTGTCATCATCCGCTACTTAACTGCTGACCAATTGTCACTAGAGCGCACAGTAGCGCAGACGCAGAGGCTTCATTTCGATGCTTATCCTTTCGCAATTATCTAGTAAAACAAAGATGTGCGCATGCAAATGGATTTTAATGGGCTGGATTACCCTTTGGGTGGTGCAGTTAATCTTTGTGAAAAGTATTAACGATATACTTAAATATAAGATATATGTATGTATGTGTGTGAGTATGCGCCTATATATTGATGTGTGTACGAGGGGTCAAACTAAAGTTCAGTAAATTGATGGTACTTTTTATGTTTTTGAAAAATCGTTTTGAAATAATCTTATAACTACAAAAAAAACACTATAATCTTCCATCTACAGCAGAGCAAATAATATCTACTGTCGAAATGCAAACGCTGCGAGTAATAGCTGGCCTTAAACGAAGCGTTGAGATACGAGAGATGTGCGAAATCACTGACGTAGTAAAGTGGAGCGGCAAAAGAAGAAAAGAATGGAACCAGCATGTAAAGGGAATGGGACACAATCGGTTGGCAAAGATTGTGAAGAAAGCTCAACTTAAGGCACCACGACCTCCAGAAAGACCAACAAAGCTGTGGTGGGATCCAAAAAGTGCAATATTTATAATTTTATTTTAAATAAAAATAAATTTTTAAATATCTTAATATTTAATATATTGTAATTTTTTTTTCGTTGAAATAGAACCTAGTCCTATAATAAAGTGAATAAGAAGAATCTTATGGGGTTTCACTCTAAACCTAAGAAAAGTCGGTAAGAATGCCGACGAGAATACGTAAAATTACTGAAGAAAGGTCAGTAGAAATTCCGCTACCAATACAGGAGGCATAGCCATTTTTTCAGCTCTCGACGTCAATTTAAGCCCAAGGAAAATTTCAATGCATTCCAAACTGCATGTAAAACCAGCGCATTTGTATCAAAGACTTGAGCCTATAAATTTTTTTGGGGGTGATCAGACTCGGGCAGCTAAAATCTTCCGGTCGGTCGATGACAGTGACCCTGGAAAGCAAAATGTAGCAAGCACAAATTGATGAAGATCCACCAAGGAAATGTGGAAAATTTAAAAAGCATGGAGGGTAAAAATATCAAATTGAAAATATGTTTATATGACTTTTTCCAAATAACTCACCGAACTGTCGTTAGTGCCCTCGTATTAGTGTTATCTGTAACTGCAATTCTGATAGAGTTTGTGATTTTGTAGGTTTTTCAACAAAATGAAAATGTCTTTAAGCCAAAGTATTATCTTCCACAGCTTTGTTTATGCCCACATACACACACACATCCATACAAATGAACTACTGTAAGCCAACACTTAGTTAATCAGCTGTAGGTGTTAGCACTCATGCACCAGAATTTGCATATCCACATCCCTTTAAGCTGCAACTGCTACCTGAGGTCACAACGAATTCATTAGAAAATAAACATAGTTTGCTAATAAGCCGAATTAGTTGATCGGCAAGCCGAAATGCAAGATAATTGAAATACTGATCTGAGGACATCTTCCTGCCGGCGGCGAGTTCAAAGACTTGGCCGATAGAAGTCAAAAGCTGCCCAAACCGGAATTAAAAAAAAAATATCTGCATCTACCGACAGATAAGAATAATCGATGCTGATCATTTACACGGCAGTAATATTATGTACCTTAGCGCTCGTCTTTCTTTGTCGCATGTCCATCTATGGCCACTAAGACGATCTTGTTTGGCTTGTTTGCTTTTGTTTGAGAGCCTGGTAAATTTGTATTTACTTCTCATATAACTGGAAAATCAGTTGCGGCTACTGCGGAGGGTTTGCTGTGAGGAATAGAATTTTTCACAGAAATGCTTTCTAATTTTCTGCCTTCTAATGGTTCACTTATGCGGCTTTTGTTTTCGTTATGTTGGCACAATTGGTTGTTGTAATTGTGTTGGACAATATCTTTTAGGATTCTTATTAGCGAAAACAAAACATAACCAAGCGTAATAGTGAGAAGCGAAATGTCCGTGTGATCTAAAGCCATGAGCCTTATAGTGGATGTATGCGTAGGCATTTGCTTCATCCATTTATTCTATACCAAGCCATTTATTCTACAACGAGTCACGCAGGTCGAACAAGTTGAGAATGAAGAGTGAATAAGTATTAACACGTTACAATATTTAGCGTTTACGTGATGCTCCAAGTGAACATTTCGTTCCTTCAAGAGTGCGAAGGTTCCAGGCAACAAGTGCGGTGACAGGCCGCGGCTAAGGTCAAGTTGCACTTCGAGAACAAAAGAAAATATTAAACTCGTCGCTGCAAGTTTGCACGATAATCTGCGTCAGTCCATGGGCAAGAGAACGGCTGCTCTGGGACTTCCAAAAACTCGTGCAAACGCTTGAGCCTAACAGAATGAACACATTTTCATTCAAATGGAAGTGTACATCAGCAAAATTACCATTATTGGTCATCTAAAGGACGGAATCCACTATTAAAACATTAACAGCCGCAGCCACTTCACAATCCCAATGCGACGGTCTTGCATGCATTGTCACGCAAAGCAGTGTAATAATAATAATAATTGGGCTATAAGTTTCAGAAAATCGTCGTTGGCCAATGATGGCGGAACTTCCTTCTTTCAGTACATACGCATGTCTTCAGCAAAATGGCGAATCGCCGTACACGGCCAAAGAGACCATGCCGATACTGCATGATTTCTTCCTTGACAAACCAGATCGCCCAATCTTACCCCTATATCATTTTTTTAAGAATTAAAAGCTAAATAATAAACGAGTTAAAAATGATAAAAGTTTATTTCAATAACTCTTACAGAGAAGACAAGTGCGCAAATTAATATCGGGCGGGTGGTCAAAAATGGTTTGTTCGGGAAGAAATCACGCAGTATCGCCATGCTCTCTCTGGCCATGTGCACGTGGTGTCATCTTGCTGAAACAACGTGTGTGTACTGAAGAAATCATCTTCACTCATTATTGGCAGCAAATCATAGTTCAGCATGCGCCGGTAGGAGACAACGATTTTCAAAAATATATAGCCCAATTATTCAACTTCTTTGCTTGACAATGCATACAAAACTATGACTTTGGGACTTTGAAGTGGCTGTTAATGTTTTAATAGTGGGTTCTGTTTTTTAGGTGGCCAATAATGGTAATTTTGTTTATTTACACTTCCATTTAAATGAAAATGTGCTTCATCATTTAGTTAGGCGTAAGCGCTTGTACGATTTGAATTTAGCGAACTTTCAGCAAATTCCATCCAATTTTCTTTTTTCCCCACTTTTTACAGCCGTGCCAATATACTTAAGAACGATGCGTTAACAGCATGCGCATATTTTATTGAGTACGGTACTATTTGCATTTGAATACATTTGCTGTAGTCAGATTCATTAAAATTTATTAATTTATCTATAATATTTCTCTCAAAGGGTTCGTACAGATGTTTTCCATTTCAGTAGGAACACTAATATTTTTGTGAGAAATATACTTAAGGACGATTTGGTCTTCATCCAAAAGTTTGTGAATTGTTTTATTTGTTTGTTTATATTGTAGCTTGAGCAAGAATGGCACTGGACTGCAACCCGCAAGGGAGCAGAGGTCGCGATCTGCCAAAGATCACTTGGCGAAAGTCAAAGATGCGCGAGCTAGCAGATGCCAACATCACATGGGACGGCTGTTGTTAATAGCCCAGAACCGTGTATGATGGAAGAGTATTGTCGAGGCCCCATTCTCCTGAGCGGAATGAACAAGGATATAAAAAAATTGTAACTGGTAAGTAACTAAAAAATTAAATATTGCTGTAGTACTTCACTTTAGTTGAAACGATTCCATAATGTTGAAAGAGAAAAATTGCAATTGGTTCAAAAAGCAAACAAGGAGCTGTAAAAAAACGGATTTCCCTTCAGTGCTATTTCAACAAACGATGGTTTTTAATGTTTTGAAATATTTTTCTGTGTATAAAATAGCAGAAAACGTTTTCAGAAAAAACAAAGCGGCAAATACTATTCTAGCCAGATTGATAGGATGATCGATAGATTATCAAAACAGGATAACAAGAAGAGTGCATCTGACATCTATCGAGAACTTGTTCACCTAGAAAAGAAGAGTGGCACTTCGACTGGCAGAAGCAGGGCTACACGGTTGATTGGCACGGAAGAAGCCATTGGGAACAGCATCGTAACGACAAGTCCGAATTGAGTTTGCTCTAGAACAAATATTCCTAGACAATGGTGTTAAATTTCATTCAGCAATGTAATAAAAATAGAGTTGGTCCAATAGAGTTGGAAATACGGGGTGGCCAAAACTTGTAGCATTCGACCCCAATTCCGTCTCTCAGCTCAGGGGAGGCTCAATAATGTTGTGGTGACCTTTCGAGGAACGATGTCGGTCCAATTAATTGTATTAAAGGTAGTATGGATGCGGTCAAGTATGTGCAGATACTTCTTAATGTAATGCTACTTGATTTGTGTGTAATGCTGATTTGAATTGGAAATTTTAACAAGCCAATGATCCAAAGCACGTTTCTTGTGTGGCAAAAAAGTTTTTCAAAGACAATTTGATTACTGCTCAGGAATGGGCATCTTCGAGTGCCGACTTAAATCCAATAGAACAACTTTGAAACGAAGTAAAAAATTCACTCAGTACGCAAAATAATACAAATTCGGATCAGTTATTTGGAAAAGCCAAGGCAGCATGGAATTGCATTCCTGTTGAACTTTGTAGTGGTTTAATAATGCCAATAGAAAGGCGCTGTGCAGCAGCAATAAAGCAAAAAGTATCTTTAACAAAATTTTAATATATGTCATACTTTTCTTTTTCACCTTTTTTATGATTTTACTATTATTTTGCTTCGTTCTTAAGTATTTTTTTAGCAGAATTTTCGAATTTTATCAAGTAAAAAAATGTATATTTTTCTTAGATAAAAAGACTGATACAGATTAAAAAAATTAATTTAAAAAATAAAACCTAATCTGCAAAACATTTAAGTGATTTTATTGAAAAAAGTCTTAAATGGAGAAAACTGCGTATCGTTCTTAAGTATTTTTGAATGGCTATATGGAGCTGCAGCAGATTGTAACTGGATTTTTCGGAAAACATTTGAACTCGTTGTTATTGCAAAATGCAGACATTTTTTAAACCAAAATTATATAATAAATTAATTTAAAAATAATCAGGGTTCTCAATTAACGGCGTATTCATGCCATTCATATTTTCTGAAGTACCATCGTGTTTAACATTTAAATAAATTAGTTTAGCTGACATTTTCGCTCTGAATTTATTTTAAATATTATTTTCTAGCAGTACTTGAAATAAAGACATTTTTAAAATTTTTCTCAAGTGGCTAATTTTTTTAAATTGTGGTTTATAAAATAAGCGATATAGTAGAATTTAAAAACTATGTTCAATAAAAAAAGAAAAAACAACTGTTCCCAGTGGAAGACACAAATTTATGAATTACTATTTTTCATATATTCTCCACTATTGGCTTTCACACTGCCTTCATTTATGATTAGCACAAAAATTGAATACCTTTTCATTTTGTCAAATTTGCCAGCCAAACAATCAGCTTTCACAAAATGTCAATGAAAACGTCAGTGACGAAAGAATGACGAGGATTAACCCAACAAAACAAAAAAAAAAATCAGAGCTCAGTAACACTCACAAGCGCATGCGCACCGCATTTATAGTACAAGTAATAAACAACAACAAAACACAATTTCAACGAGTAATGCTTTAAGGCAAATGTACTACTTTACTTTACTTTACATCTCTTTTGCTCTCTTTCCCCTACCAACCGCAGGGATGTGCTGTGTGCGCCGTTCGCCGAGTCTATTAAAAGTCTAAAGGCAGATAATAAAGGGCCATTAGGCCTTTAAAGAGCTCACCCCAGCAAATGTTACTATATACATATATACTATACATATATGTGAGTATGTGTGTGTGTAGCCTAAATTTTTTGGTTGATGTTTTCTTTTTTGTTGTGCTAATTTGGTTTTCGCAATAACTTTTATATGTATTCTATGATCAGTGTTGTTACTTTGAAAATATGTGTGTGAAACATTTGCTTAATTTCTTACTCCTATGCAATAAAATTAACCAAACCAAGCATACCGCTCTGACTGAAACCGAGATATCGAGATTCAAAATATTTTCAGATACAAAAAAGTATCCCAAAGTAAAGATGCAATTCTTAAGAAAAAAAAAGAAATGTTAGATAGAAAGAACTCTGGGCAAAAAAATTTCGGAACACACAAAGGAATAATTGCTTGATAAGCTTTGTTCAAGCCTATGCTTTTAACTTCAGCGCATAGCAAGTCGATAATCACGGCACAATAACGTCTACCTTTGACAGAAATGTTAATTCCATCATAATTTTCAAACAATGCATATGGACAAACAATTTCAGCCCTCCAAAATCTGCGCCTAACTTTCACTCTGTGGATGCGTGGACTTCCCAACCATCAGGAGTGCATAATCAGATTCTCAATTTTGCTTTTAACACCCGGTTGAAATTGAGCCTGGGTAGAAAACAATACTTTTGTATCCTGATGCTGAGAAATGGATGGGTATTATTATATCAGACTAAATTTCCTCACGAAGAGCATCAAGCTTGAACTTAGGCATATGAGTATCAGAACTCTGTAGTGTTCAGGATAAAAAGCAGGCAGATCAATAAGTGAACTGTGAATCTGCTACTCAGCCAATGGGACCAGAGACAATTAGAACCATTGGATGGATCCCGGTTCCCGTATACAATAGATACAGAAGCCCTTACACCTGTACAACAACAACTACTTAGTGATGAAGCCGAATAGGTCGATAACGAAATTATTTAAGAAGCAGAATAGTAGTAAGCTCTCATCAACAGTTATATTGTTCACTTTCTCTGTGTTTTGCTGGATTCGCTGGGCTAAGAAGGCAAACTTTTGTACCAGGTTTGTTGAGAATGAAACAACTACATGTGTTCTATATGCTTCAACAGACTTCTCAGATTCATTCCATCCAAGTTAGCACAAGCCAGAACGAGCTAGCACGTTTTTATAAGCTTACCCTCTACGTAATAGCCAATTCAAAACTTACCCTGTATTGCAGTTAAGCACAAAAAGCACACAAATTCCATAAGCCAGTTCGCCTACAACAACAACACACAAATTGCACAAGCCAGTTGCACTACAACAACAACATACAACTCCATACGCCAAGCCGAAAAGGGTTTTACTCTAGTTTCACTGTATTTAGCGGCAGCGCGATACAATTCTTAGAATTAAGTTGAATGCCCTTTTATTTTAGAAAATGCATAAATGCATAATGGTTGTCTTTTATTTTAAGGAAATGTATAATTTGTAATTCTTAGAATTAAGTCGCACTTGAAATTGCTTTAAAATACTTTTGAGAACAAAAATTTGATTAAGTTTAGCCGAGCTGCCAGCCAAACAAGTTGTTTCAATAATCGCGGATAACTTCCTCTCTTAAGTCTCAAGTACAATATATATAAATATATATATAACCGGCGCGTACTCCCTTCTTGGGTGTTTGGCCGAGCTCCTCCTCCTCTTTGTTGTGTGCGTCTTGATGTTGGTCCACAAATGGAGGGACCTACAGTTTCAAGCCGACTACGAACGGCAGATAGGTTTATGAGGAGCTTTTTCATGGCAGAAATACACTTGGAGGTTTCCCATTGTCTGCCGAGGGGCGACCGCTATTAGAGAAAACTTTTTCTTCACTTTGGTCTTTTACCGAGATTCGAACCAACCTTCTCGCTCTGAAATCCGAATTGTAGTCACGCACCAACCCACTATACAATATATATATATATAATATTGTAGATATTGTATAGCACATGGGTTGAAAAGTCCCGGGCTAACAAAGAAAACACGTTTTTTTTTTGTTCAAAATTATCTTTATGCATCAAGGTAATTTTCATGAAGATCAACGCAATCATTCCAACGCCGCTCTAACATTTCAATACCACATTTGTAGAACAATTTATCTTTTTCTTCGACGTTCAATTCGAGTAGTTTTTCTAGAGTTTTGAGTGACACGGTGCGTTGTCTTAATGAAAAAAAATAGTGAGCAAACGGAGCAGCCACTTTGAATAGAGCTTTTTCATAGTCAAATGCTCATGCAATATAAAGCCAACGCGTTCTTTTGACATGTTTACGATGTCAGATAACTCACGCAACTTCACTTCTCGATCATTCAAAACGATTTTGCTGATTTTTTGATGTTTTCTGGTGTTGCCATCTCATTTGTGCGTCCACTGCCTTGTGCAACCACCATCGGTGTCTCTTCGACCACGTTTGAAGTCAGCAAACCATCATTTTATTGGGACAGTTCCAATAAGACTTTTCAGGCCATTCGCTTGAACGGTATTTTTCCCATCAAGAAGCTGTTTAATTAAAACCGGAAATTCTTTTTGATCCATTGGTTTGAAAATAACAAGAGTAGCGCCACTCTTAGCACAATAACTCACGAACTAATAAATAGAATATTATGAAATTTTACAGCTGTGCGTTTAAACTTGGTACTAACTGAAAGAGGGGGAATGCAATAAAATTAGTGCCATCCTTGTGTTAGGCCCGGGGTTTTAAGCCCATGTGTTCTACCGGAGTACTTGCATTTTGTAAACTATGATCTTGTGCCCTATTAAATGGAAAAGAAATATCCGCATATCATAATCCAGATCGAGGAGTCTGTAGATATTATTTAACTCAGTAAGAGCCTTAAAGAACAACAAAGCCGCGGGCGCCGACGGACTGCCGGCTGAGCTATTCAAACATGGCGGCGAGGAGCTGGTAAGGTGCATGCATCAGCTCCTATGCAAAATATGGTCGGATGAAAGCATGCCTGCCGGTTGGAATTTAAGTGTGCTCTGCCCAATCCACAAGAAGGGCGATCCTGCAATTTGTGCCAATTACCGCGGGATTAGTCTTCTAAATATCGCCTATAAGGTTCTAGCGAGCGTATTGTGTGAAAGGCTGAAGCCCACCGTCAACCAACTGATTGGACCTTATCAGTGTGGCTTCAGACCTGGAAAGTATACCATCGACCAAATATTCACAATACGCCAAATCTTGGAAAAGACCCATGAAAGGAGAATCGACACACACCATCTTTTCGTCGACTTCAAAGCTGCATTCGACAGTACGGAAAGGAGTTACCTGTATGCCGCTATGTCTGAATTTGGTATCCCCGCAAAACTAATACGGCTATGTAAGATGACGTTGCTCAACACCAGCAGCGCCGTCAGAATTGGGAAGGACCTCTCCGAGCCGTTTGATACCAAACGAGGTTTCAGACAGGGTGACTCACTGTCGTGTGACTTCTTTAACCTGATGTTGGAGAGCATCGTACGAGCCGCAGAACTTAATCGCTCAGGCACAATTTTTTATAAGAGCGTACAATTGCTGGCGTATGCCGATGATATTGACATCATCGGCCTTAACAACCGCGCTGTTAGTTCTGCCTTCTCCAAACTGGATAAAGAGGCAAAGCGAATGGGTTTGGTGGTGAACGAGGACAAAACGAAGTACCTCCTGTCTTCAAACAAACAGTCGGCGCACTCGCGTATCGGCACCCACGTCACTGTTGACAGTTATAATTTTGAGGTTGTAAAAGACTTCGTGTATTTAGGAACCAGCATTAACACCGATAATAATGTCAGCCTTGAAATCCAACGTAGAATCTCTCTTGCCAACAAGTGCTACTTTGGACTAAGTAGGCAATTGAGCAGTAAAGTCCTCTCTCGACGAACAAAACTAACACTCTACAAGACTCTCATCATGCCCGTCCTAACGTATGGCGCAGAAGCTTGGACGATGACAACATCCGATGAAGCGACGCTTGGAGTGTTCGAGAGAAAGATTCTGCGTAAGATTTTTGGACCTTTGCACGTTGGCAACGGCGAATATCGTAGACGATGGAACGATGAGCTGTATGAGCTTTACGACGACATAGACATAGCGCAGCGAATAAAGATCCAGCGGCTTCGTTGGCTGGGTCATGTCGTCCGAATGGATACAAACGCTCCGGCTTTGAAAGTATTCGATGCGGTACCAGCTGGTGGTAGCAGAGGAAGAGGAAGGCCTCCTCTGCGTTGGAAAGATCAGGTGGAGAAGGACTTGGCTTCACTTGGTGTGTCCAATTGGCGCCAGTTAGCACGAGAAAGAAACGACTGGCGCGCTTTGTTAATCTCGGCCAAAATCGCGTAAGCGGTTATCGCGCCAATTAAGAAGAAGAAGAAGAGCCTTCGTAATATGGGAAAAGTTATAGTAGTTTGATTTGGCTGTTTTGACGTTAAATGGATAATAAAATCGTAAAGTTTTGTGAGGAACATTGAGGCTAATATGTTCAAGAACTTCGAGACAATCAACAGAACCACAAATAATATAAAAAAAATCAAGGACTGAAAGGTACGTTTATTGGTAAAGGACCGCAGATTTATTAACGTGCATCGAGCACTATAGGGCGGTACTGGATCAGAGAAATGAAGATGTTGAGCGAATCGAATAAAATTTCGTAGTACCCTTTCAATTCTATTTGAATGAGAGGTATACATCGGACTTTAAATCAAAGAAGCAAGTTCCAGCTAACATGCGTCAGTTGGACACACTAAGTGAACCCAAATTTCAGATTTTTTCTAAAATAAAGCAACTGCAAATTATACCCGAATACAGAATTGCAATTTTACCGAGCTCGATCTGATTGCCTGTATTAAGAAAATTTGGGAAGTTCTGTACATATCAGTTAAAGGTTAAGCCACATAAAATATTCAGAGCGACAACACTGTTCGCTGTACCCCAGTTCCATATTGTACCTTGACGGCTGCTCAACACTTTTTGTTGCATACACACATATACACATACACACACATGCCCATCTTTATGGAGTTGTGAGTTGAGTGCAGTTCATCATCGGCACATCACTTCCACATCAACAGCATTTAGGCATATTAAAATCTAAATCCCTACACTACTTACTGCAAAAAAACAACTTCATTTCACCTCGGCCTTCGGAAGTAGAACAGCAGAATAGGGTAGCTACGAGTATCAGTCGCACCGGGCGAGGTACACACTTCATAATTGTTGTTGTTATAACTGGATGGATGGAGGGATGGATGAATGGATGGTTGAATAGATGAACGTATGGCTGGTGTGGTGAGCGGTGCATTTGTTTACATTACGCATTGCTCCGACGTAAGCAACTTGCAAAGGTATTGGACATCGAAATTGCAAATGCTTCACCTTTTCAACGGCAGCAACAACAGTAACAGCAGCAGCAGTCCAATCTATTCTATTTTAATTTTATTCGCTCAACCAGTTAAAATTTGTGTCCTTTTTGCCTGGCTAAGCGCATGCAGGGATTCACATACATACATATATACAAACATACTTAAAATGCCGCAAGCAAATCAAAAGGCTTAAAGCAGATGGAAGTGGATATACACTCGTACGTACATACATAGCTGTAATGCGTGCACAACCATCTACATGCATGCATATAATAAATTTAGAAATACAATTTCGTGCGTTTGTGTGGATCTGTCGGCATTACATTGTTGACTGTGTGGCAGAGAAAGTCAAAAAAGTGAATGCCTTCCTTTTAACTTTTTCCTGATTAGGATTTGTTGGAGCATGAACTGGAAAACAAGTAGATTTGCAACTTTTATAGACCAGAAAATGCAGTTTTTATTTTTTTATTACAAAATCAGATATTAATTGGTGTATTATAGAAACTTGCGATTTGTTGAAAAACACAACAGAACGCTGTAACTTTTTTTTATTATTTCCCATATTAATCATACATCTGTTTTGTTGAAGTTAGGAAGATTTTAAATATATTTCACTATGGGCAGTGCCAAGACCAATGTATATTTAATTTAATAGGTCAATTGGTCGGGTCCTCTTCATACGTCGTACATTTGTTTTCTCAAGGTGCGAGCGTGCGTTAACTTTTTTGTTTTTGTGCTGCATTATTTCGTTAAAATATCTTGTTGATATTGCTTTTATTTCCTCATCGATTGAAGGTATCTTAAACGTTTTATGGATGTCATCATTTTTTGTGTACTTGTCGCTGTTGTCATTGTTGACAGTTATGATTTCGAGATTGTAAGAGCCTTCGTTCATCTACGAACCAGCATTAATGCCGATGAAAATGTGAGCTTTGAAGCCCAGCGGAAAATCTCTCTTGACAACAAGTACTACTCTGGACTAATGGTAGGTAATTGAAAAGTAAAGTTCTCTCTCGCCGAACAAAACTAACACTTAATAAGGTTTTCATCATGCCCGTCCTATCGTACGACGCAGATGCTTGTACAATGATAAGGCGTCCCTTGAAGTGCTTGGAGGAAAGATTCTGCTCAAGATCTTTAGAACGGTGAGCTATATGAACTTTAGGACGACATAGCCATACCACAGAGAATAAAAATCCATTGTCTAAGTTGGCTGGGTCATGTCGTCCGAATGGATACAAACGCTCCGACTCTGAAAGTATTCGATGCGGTACTAGCTGAGAGCAGCAGAGGAAAAGGAAGACCTCCTCTGCGTTGGTTAGATCAGGTGGAGAAGGACTTGGATTCACTTGATGTGTCCAACTGGCGCCGGTTAGCATGAGAAAGAAACGACTGGCGCGCTTTTTAAACTAGGCCAAAATGGCGGTTATCGCACCAAACAAGAGGACAAGTGCAGTTCGGTTCCACACACCTAAAGCCCGTACGTCCAAATTAGTTTAATGACTGCCTTGTACAGTAATAGTTTGGTGGAAATGCTAATCTTCGAATCTCTTCCTACTAGCCAATGCAATTGTCGAAATTTTTTCTTTATTTGTTTTATTTTCCGTTTGGTGTGATATTTTCAAGTTAATTTTGAGTTCAGATGGAATCCAAAATATTTTGCAGATGCTTTAATTACAATATTTTAATTGTTGAGCTTAATCGGCATAGCTGCAACCTTTGTTCTTGTCGTAAATATTACTTGTACAGATTTTCCTCATTAATTTTTAAACTCCATTATTTAAATCACTTCTTCACATTATAAGAGTATATATATCTGTCAGATGATAATAAAATTGTGTCGTCTGCAAATTTTGCTATAGTTGAGTTAGTTTCGTCTGGGAGTAAAGCTAGAACGCTACCTTGAGGAATTCCTGCTGTTTTTGGATATCTATGTGAACATTTATGTAATATTCCAGTGGTAAGTTCTGAGTTTATGTAAGAGACTTTTGTACCCAACTTTCTCAAATGCTTTTGCGAAGCCCAAACATACTGCAACGCAGTATAGTTTATTTTCCATATCCATATTTTTTGTGTAATTCGATGTATTTGTTGAATAGTTGAATTTTTTTTTTTTTTGAAAACTGAATTGATGATCTGGAATGGTATTTTTCGGTCCTGTCATGTAAAAGTTTTTCTTCAATTTTAGATATAGTCGGAAGTAGGCTTATATGTCGATATGAAGTTAAATATGTGAAATTTAAATACATACAAAGCTTAAGATGTGTCGCTTATGGTCGAGAGAGCGGAGTTGGTGGCGCAATATGAAGCAAAAACCCTGTAATTAACTTTCTTACTGTTGGCAGGCAAACAAAACGGGAAATAAATTGCTGAATTTGCTATTTTTATAGAGGCGCAAACTTGCTGAGTCCCCTTTCATAGGTCCTTATAATTTATTTGAAGGAACGAAAGCCTAAGCTGCTCGTTTTCTAAATTTTATTTACAACTAATTCTTAATAAATAAATAAATTTGAGATGTGGTATGTTTTTTTTACGAGGAGGAAGCATCGAACCCTGTCAGTGTAGCACTTTACCTGGAGCACTTAAACCTTCTACCTTCAATGTACCGATCCCCTCCACGTACAACTGATAAGTAAATTGTCGAGAGGCGGTTGAGCATTAGGCTCTACGTCAGTTACGCTACATACGCAGTCCGTCAAAAGTTGCATATAATTTAATCCTCCCCCGTTTCTTTCCGAAGCAAACCACCCCAGATGAGCCTGCTACCCCTCCCACTATACTTATAACACTTTGACTTAAGAGTCCGTTTCTCTGTCAAGTATCGTCTGTGTAGCTGCCGCTTACCTCGTAGGCGTCTGCGTGCTTTAATTCAAGTTGCATAACCCTGGTTGCCGACGAAATCTTATCGCACGCATACTTTGAATGCATCATCATGTGGACTATGTTTTCTAGTACTATCTTCTGATAGTCGCAGGTGGTGGGCAGACAAAAAACATGTGTCGTGCATCTTCCTTTTTCTGGCGTACTGGACAGAGTCACACCTTTTTTCGATGTTCGGGGTTAGCTTATGGGTCCCCCTCCCTTTGCAGAGTATTCCCTCCTGCCATTTTAGCAAGGATGTAGCCTTCTCCCTTTTTATGATCGCCGGTTAGTTAGTGTGACCCTGTTATTCTAGCTATCGATGGTGATTTTTTTTTTTTTTGAATTTTCAACTGGAACTAAAATAAATGCTATTCGTACCCACGACGTATAGGATGCAGAGGTGCAGCCAATATCAGCCGATAACTAGCTCCAGCGATTTTGAAGGAATCAGCTTATTTGCTGATGTAACCGGGATTGTGACAGCGGTTTGCTTACGAAAAAAAAACGAAATTTGTCTTGGTGATATAAGAAAAATCAACGGATCCATTGGTCAATGAAGTAGCCGTTTTAAAAAGGACAAAGGCAGATTACTTGTGAAATTGCCGGACACAATTTTGCTGCCAAGTCCCCGATGATGTGGTACCGAAGTTATCTACTCTCGCAATTGTCATGCGGATGGCCGATACCAAAATGTTGTCATTTTACGAAATTATGATTTTTTTTTTTTCAAACACATAAGGTGGCGAAAAATTAATCAGCCTGTCTCAAGTCAAATATAATTAATTCATATTTATGCAAGTGGCGCCATACGTCAATCATATTTGACACTTGTGAACTAGACAGCTGTAGTATAGCAACAGACAAGCAATGGACGCTGCCCATTAAAATAAAGATTTCCATCACTCAAAATCATTTTTTTTTATTTAGTAAAAAAATTATCCAAAAACAAATTTGCATAACAGTCAGGTCTGTGAGAAAATGTACAAACTCGGATTTATATACGACGGTCAATTACTGTTATTAAAGCTGTAAATTCCTAAAATCCATGGAAAATGCTTTAAGCTATTGCAAAAACGAAAATCCGAGAGTCGTGCGAAAAGTCTGTGTGAAAATAAAAACTACTTAACTGTTTTGGGTAAACCTTTTTTGTTTTTCGACAAAGTTTCCTTTTAAGCTTATACACTTCGTCCAACGCCGTTCAAGTTTGTTGATCCCTTCCGAATATGAGGATTTGTTCAAGTTTGGAAAACAGATATTCGTTTTCGCAATCACCAACCCATTTGATTTTTTTTTTTTTTTTTTGTATTCTTTTTTATTGTAACTAGTTAACAAAAATAAACTAACGAACAATTTTCTTCGGTTTTTGTATAATACATTTAATATGATGGTGATTTGCACAAAACTTACAAAGGAGTTGATTACTGCACGAGGTGGTGCGGCTTTTTGCGTTTCAGCCTTACAAACCATTTATGTTGGTCAGAGAGGGCTGAGGCTCCGCTGTTGACATGATGAGATAGCCTATTTATATGGGATAGGGCATTTTTTTTAATTACGACGGCAACTGGTTCTATGGCGAGATCGCGTTCGAGATCGCTGATGTGTACATACCAGGGCGCGTTAGTAGCGCATCGCAAAATTTTATTCTGGAACCTTTGGGTTTGAAGTATGTTGCTGGAGCTTGAGCAACCCCATAGTTGTATCCCATAAGTCCAAATTGGTTTAAGTATTTGCTTGTAGAGAAGTACTTTATTGTACATGGATAATGCGGATCTTTTACCCATAAGCCAATACATGTTTCTGAATTTAATATCGAGTTCTTCTCTTTTCTTCTTTACGTGAGAACTCCATCTCAGTTTGGTGTCAAGAATCATTTTATTGTACGTAAAATCAATATGAACGGATTTGGTTTCATTTAGTTTTATACGCCACTGTATAACTGTATTTTATAACTGTCCACTCATAGATTCGGTTTACACGTTTTTGAAGACTTGCAGTTGACTCAATTTGTGTATTTCCAACTGACAAGATAGCGGTGTCGTCTGCAAACGTTGCTATGACGCAGTTCTGATTGGTAGGCAAATCGGATGTGAAAACTAGATAAAGGATGGACCCCAGAACGCTACCCTGTGGAACACCATCTTTAGTTTCTTTCAGGTCAGAATACGTGTCGTCGTATTTAATTCGAAAGAAACGATCGGATAGATAGGATTTTAAAATGTTATAATATTGAATTGGTAATAGCTCTTTTATTTTGTTGAGAAGGCCATCGTGACATACCATATCGAAAGCCTTGGGTACATCTAGGAAGACAGCCGAGCACACTTTTTTCTTTTCGAAGTCATTTTCTATAACTTGAGTTAGCCTGTGAAATTGATCGATTGTCGAATGCTTTGGGCGAAAGCCAAATTGATGCGCTGGTATCAGATTCCTCTGCAAGTAGTTTTTCCAATAGTTTTGACAAAATGGGAAGGTGCCTTTTTGGATTTTATTTTTTTTTATTTCGTCACATAATTCAGAATCCTTACTGGAGGAATTTCGTCGTGATCGTTGAGGTAACATGATTCCATTTCAGTTGATACGTCGTATGGCTTGAAGATATTTTCAAGGTATTCAGAGAATTGAATGAAATCTTTTTCCCGCCAGCCATTTCTTCAAATTGAGGAACAAATAGCAATCCCAGGGAGCCAGTTCTGGAGAATAGGAGGAATGTGAAATGAGTTAGAACGCTACTTTCCATAATTTTGTGACCAAAACTGCTGAGCCGTGAGTTGGGGTGTTGTCAACTTCGATCTGTCGACTTCCTCGATCGAAACGAACGCCAAACTTAAAGAAATCGACCGATATGGCTGAAACTTAGTGTGTGTTTTTTTAAGAAACATAAACTTGATACGCGCCAGTAGGGCCCTCTCTTTGACTTGCACGGCCTTTTCAAACGACCCTCATAGCTACAGAAATATAAAAGCCGTCAATATAAGCTTTTTTGTAGAAATACTCACCTTGTTATAAAAAGCTACAAAACTCGGTAATTTTATGAAGTCTATGGGACATATGTATGGAAAAATTTATCGAAAAAGTCAAGGGGTGCCGATCGATGCATATTGGCTGCAGTATTAAAAATCTGAAGGAGCGAAATGATTTTTTTACTTATCCATCAAAAGTTATTAACAAAACACACTTTTATATTGTTGCCCTCTCCAATCACTAAATCATAATCATGAATTCCTTAATCGCCCATTGAAGCATAGAGCCAC
>JAYXIM010036241.1:0-40746 GCA_037575425.1 Anastrepha fraterculus | reverse complement strand
ACGACGAGGCAGAAAGTTGAACAACTTTTGCCGAGAGTGACATAACACACACAAAGCGAACGGCGCGCATTCCCATAGCTGCACGTGCAGTAGAAGTCTTCTGAGGTGCGTTTGTAGGATCCGCTTGCCGTTGAGTGCGCATACTCAATTCTACAATTACTGAGAGACAAACAGACCGACAGACTCACGGGACACACCTTCCGAAATTTGAAATACCAAATTGCGCTACCAACCTGATATCCTCGATCGTGGAGTGTCCTTCTCCGCTTACAGCCTATTCAATGTGCATCTTATGCCGAAATTGGTTTGTGTGTATGAGTGAGACTGTGAGAGTGTGTGCGCAATGCTAAAGGAGGAGACAAGTGATGAAGTCGTTGCTTCCATTTTTGGGGCATTTCGTTGTTTACCATTGCTCTGCTAAGGGAACATACATGCGTTTTTTGGCATTTCGCTTTTTATGTCATTTCACCAATTCGGTATTGTTCGCTGCCTACAGAGTATTCATACTGCTCTGACTGGGGCTTCTTTGTCGGGGAATTCGAATTCGGGCACTCAAGTACCACTTTTTGTTTAAAATAAATCAGCGCTATACATACTTCTGTGAGGGCGATGTTGGTTAACAATTCAATCATTTTGTTGTGAGGTATGCATCTAACTTTGAGTTTTCAGTCCCTGCAGGAAAAATTTTATTTTAGGCAAAAATATAATTTTTTAAACCCAAATTAGTTGAAGGTACACTGGGAGTTAAGTTGGTTCCCTGCTCCAGGCTGTAGTCGTCTAGCTGCCAAACCCGGACATTTACAGAGAAAGTGCTCAACAGTATCTTTCTCTGAAAGGTCCCCACAAGTTCTGTAATGGCGGTTAAATGGTAATCTATATTTTCTGGGTGTGTGTCGATCGTCCAATGACCGGTAAACACAGCTACGAGTTTGGAAATTGGCGTGGAGTCTCCAAGACTTTCTGAGTCCTGCGTCTATTGTACTGCGGCCAAAAGGTTTTCGAAATATCACACGAAGATATGAACTGTGCTTTCCTGAGAAATAAGTTGCGCAATTCCTTTTTAACAGTAGTCAGGGAGATACCGATGACCGGGCAGGAAATCTCTAAGATTAATTCAGTCGACACCTTCCTAGCAAGCTCCTCAGCAATTTCATTTTTCCCTATGTTTATATGTTCTGAAACCCAAATTAGAGAAGTGTTACCTACATACCCAAGAGATTTGATCTCTTCCTTACAGGAGTTTACCAATTTGTATATGCACCATGACGTCGTCAGAGCATTGATCGTGGCTTGACTATCGGGAAAAATTTCAATATCTCCTCGTTTCCACGTTCACTCAGAATTTTGCTTGCGTGCAGGACCACAAAAACTTCTGCCTGAAAAACACAGTATTATGGAAATAGATAAATTCTCTGTTTGAGAGAAAACCCCTGCTTCGACTCCCGATTCCATCTTCGAACCGTCAAGGAAGACAGAGGTACCAGCCTCGGTATAGGTTGCCCCTCGTTCCAATCCTGCCTACTTGGAAAGATTGCCCTGGCATCACGCCCGAACTCCAGTTCACGGATAGAGAAATCTGTCCCAAGGTCAGAGAAATACGATGTTAACTCCCTAAAAATGCTACCATGTCTCCTGAGAAATTGCCAACTTCCTTCACTTTGATTCTGATTTCACTTTGCAGCTGTGATGGAAATAGCATAAAAGCCGTTAAAAAGTAAGTGCAAAACGACATTAAGAGCAACTTCTACATGCTCCGGCCATGCCAATACATGCAGTCCTTTGCACCCTCCCCAGTTTAGTGATGCAATAGCTCTTCTGATGCTTCCCGGGCATCCATACGTTAAAATTGGCAAAACCACTTCGTTGCACGTCCAAAGCACAATTTTTTTGCCGAACATAGATTTGCAGGAGTAGAAAGTAATACTGGTCTGCTTTACCTGATTTTCAATGTGTAGCTTCTAATGGAGTTTGGAGTCAAGTATCACTCCAAGATACCTCCCTTCCGATGAAAGCGGGATAACGTGGTTGTTTGATTTGGGAAGTTTAAGGTGTGGAGGTTTATATTTTCTGGTAAATAGCACCAGCTTCGTTTTGTCAACTGGCAGCCCAGCGACTAAGTACAGTCTTTACAAAATCTCAGCCATGACTGAGGGAACGGTCCGGATACCATTAAGAAAGGTGGAATTAACTCGTAAGCATTTTTGTGCCATAATTTATTAGAATTTTCGACGTAGCTTACCGATCAACATCAATCAACTTACTTCGATTTTTGAAGTTTTAAGCAGTACACGTAGCCAATATGCAATGCTGGTACAACGTGGCCGTTGATTCTTGCAGAATGAGTGTCGTGAAGGCCAAGGCGCATGCGGTGGTTGAGGGCATGCATATACTCATATTTTGCTATAACTTCCCTAAACCATTGCTTCTCCAGATAAGACATGGAGGGCTACAACTTAACTCACGAAATGAAAGGACATGCAGTTTTTGTCGCTAGATTTAGAAATCCTAAAGTTCGCCGTGAGCCGTGAAAGCATCAGGCGGCAATGCAGAATCTGTTTCAACAAACAAAAAACACAAGGAACGTTCTGACGCTGTCCGTTTTGCAGAATTTATTCAAGAAGTGCAAGCGATCTTTGAGGAGGACACTTCAAAATCGATGAGGTGCCTTGCGAGGGATGATCTTACCCATCAATTGGTTCATGAAGATCTCCGGTATAAATCCTATGTTACCCGTAGAAGACAGTTTACATCGGAACAAACACGAGAACAGCGAGTTATCGGATCAAAACGTTTGAAATTTGAAAATATTTTTACCAAGACCAAAAGAGTAACCGCAGAGATGACCCAAACGACAAATGGGCAACAAAGTACATGTCATGCTACCTCGCTTCTTTACTCAAGGATTTCAAGTGAATCCTGATGCATATATCGAGGTTTCACAGGCACAAGTGAAACACTGGGTTGATAGTGTACGCTGAGGCAACCCATAAAACTTTCAGCACTTTACTCCTTCACACAAGATTCAATGGCTGAAAATTTCCATTACCACACAACACTGAACTTATGGCCGCCTAACTACTCAGACCTTAATTCCCTGTATGACTACAAATAGGGCATAGCGTGAAACCAATCAGAAGCCTCCTGACACCATTTCTTCTCTGAAAGCTGCAATTAATGCTGTTATGGTCAATATAAATAGGGCATGCAATCATTCCCGGACCAGGGTCGAGGAGGTTATTGCAGCTAATGGAAATTTTAGTGAATGATTTTATAGACTTACGATAAGTAAATTTTATTAACCCAATTGGTGTCACTCCCAAGTTGTCAAATAGCGTACACATTTTGCACTTAGAAAAAATCACCAGTGTACTACCATATATGCATACATACACACAAATGGATAAAAAGTGAGCACATAATGTATTTGAAAGCACTTACTCGAATTTCTTGCTGGGTGACTACTCCAATTTAATATGCGTATTTAGCTGCCAGTACATCAGTCATAATAGCGCGCTCATAACATAACTTAAGGACTTTCGTGTGCCTTTTAGTTCATTTTCCGCTTTAAAGTTGAAATTTGAATGCAAAAAAATAAAAAAACCTCTTTTATTTTGCAAATTTTTACCAAACAATGCAAAATACTTACGGGCATTCAAATGGGATGTCTTGTGACGGCTCGTCTTTGTTTTCTGCCTTTTTGCCTTCTATCGAAACTAAAGCGCAGTCGGCTCAAATATCCATACTCGGTCCCTTTGTTTTAGGCTCATTCACAGTTCACACCTAGTATTACGATATCCTCGTACATGCACACATACACGCGTATAGTCTCAAATCCATATTAGAAATTGATTTCCCGATGCGATATAAGTATTACGACATCTCATTCTCATCCATTTTCTGATGGCTGTACACTATTTCTTACAGCTTGGTTTTTTTCTGCTTTGTTTACTTGCTTTGCTGGTTAATTTATGCCATCGATGGAATTAAGTAGCTGAGAGACTTTACACCTTCCTTTCGCATGTTGCAAATATCTACTTCCATGTTTGTACAAAATATTTATGCGAATATTTCTTGGCGATCGTAATCTTTCTGCTTGAATTACGCTCACTTTTCAAGGATATTTTACTTTTACTATATCTTCAAAGGGGCATCTTTCTTTTAGCGAAATATGTATGCACTTAGTATCTACGGGTGCTTCTGCAAAAATGTTGCCGCAGATATATTGAAACACCGGCCAAGGTTCACACATTTTCTAGACACAAATGCACTCGCATACCAGGGCATTCCTAGGAGTATTTGTAAATGTGATAATTATTTGCTCTCGCATATTGATTAAAAAAATACTACCTCAAACTTCGAACCCACATTTCATGAGGGCTTATTTTGGTATGAGGCTAGCATAAGTCTTCAAAAAAACAAATAAAAAACTCCAACTCCACCAGGACAGGTAAAAATGTGGCAACTATTTAAGATGCGTAAAATAAAGTTTGGTTAGAGATTAAGAAATGCCACATATCACAAAACAAACATCTTTAAGACAAGGTGGCACAAAATTAATCATCCAACTTTGATCTTAAAAACTTTTTTTTTCTAAATAAAAAAAAAATGATTTTGAATAATGGAAACCTTTATTTTGCCCTTTATGCGCTCCATTTCGTGTCGGTTTTTTTACCGAAGCTGCCTAATTCCCAACTGTCAGAACGGTCAGATGTCAAGGCACCATTACGAAAAGTATAAATCTTCCGCAAGGCTGAAAAGGGCGCAGCTTCAAATTCAAAAATTGGGTAAGAAATGCACGTTAAAAATATTTATCTTACTATTTTCTATTGGGTATTCAAATAGGATTTTAAAAATAGTAAAAATAATTTACAAATCCATTACCTCCTTGTTACGAAAAATGTATCATGCAGCATTCGCAAAATTGGTGTCAAAAAAGAAATGGGACATCTGGCATTATTGCGAATAATTGGCACTTTAAAACGAGAAATCCCACACTTAATTTTCTCTCGGCAGAATAATGCAAAGAAAGAACCAAACATAATAAATTAAAATAAAATTTCAGTCAAAAAAATTATAAACATGGGTAGACAGCGGGTTAAAACTCAATTCAAGTCAGAAATTTAATTATTAGTTATCATGAAAAGGGGTAAGACCGTTCGGGAAATCGCAGAAATAGTAGATAGATCCCGTACGACTGTATACGATGTGATAAAACGTTTCAAAGAAACAAAATCCGTGGAAAATTGCAAGAAATCGGGACGACCAAAACTGTTTTCTAATGCAGATGAACGGTGGATAGTGCAACGAATTAAGAAAAATCCAAATTTGAGCGTTCCTAAGCTCGCAACACAAAAAACCTTTCATCAACGAGATTAACCGACACCAGCGAATAAAATTTGCAAGGCGTCGAGTTTTGAAAGCACTGTTTATTTGCAAATGAAACCAAGTTTAACATATTTAGGTCAGAAGGACAATCATACGTGTGGAGAAGACCTAATGAAGAGTTGCTGGAAAAAAGCTTACGTCCAACAGTTTAACATGAGGGTGGGTTGGTAATAATACGATCCCAAGCATAAGGCGCTTGATGTCCGTCTATGGCTTTTGTACAGCTGTCCTAAAGTACTTGAAACACGTCCACAATCTCCAGATATCAATTTAAATTAGCATATGTGGTCTCATTTGGAAAACCAACTGAAAAAGCTCAAGACATACCTAGAAGATGATATTAAAGAAGAGTGTGGGAAAATAGATACTTTAACATGCACGAAGCTGGCCGAATCCGTGGCAAGAAGACTGAATGCTGTGAGAAAAATCATTTTAAAATTACATATATTGTTTTCGCTTAAATATTATTTGCCTGACTCTACTTTATATAAGTGTCCGAGTTCTTTTTTGTCATGATAAATTTCTATGTTTGTATTTTCTATGTAAGAATGAGTTAAAGTTTGTTTATGTTTTCTGTAGTTTTTAAAAATACGCTTAAAGAACGAAAATAAATGTGACACATGAACGCATTAGATTTGCATTTTATATATATATATATATTATATATTATATATATATTAAAAACCATATTACTTGGGTGTCCGAGTTCTTTATTGAGCCACTGTAAGTATATATTTGGCGCCCACACCCTTTGTGAGGGTTTGGCCGAGATCCTTCTCCTATTTGCGACGTGCGTCTTGATGTTGTTGCACAAGGAGACCTGCAGGAGGATGAGGACAAATACTCTTGGAGATCTGTCATTGGAGGAGCGAGGAGCGATCACTATTGGAAAACACTTTTTCCCGGAGATTGAAACCCGTGCTCTTCCGAATAGGCCGCCAAGCAAGTACAGTATAATCTCTATAATTCGGACAATTAAATACCAGAGGTTGTCCGAAATATCGAACTTTCCGGATTATCGAGTGGGTAAAAAATTTAATAGAAATCAGTAGATCAGTAATTAAATGAAATAAACTTTTATTTAATCTTACATTGATTAATATTCAATGAGTTATATGTACATATATTAGTTTTTATTCGGCCGTAAAATAATTCAATATATTCGTTTGCCGCAATATTGTTTCATTTCTCTTTCTGAAGGCAATATCTCTGAGACTCACAAGTTTTAAAATAAATTCCTGTTCCTCTACATATTTAATACAACTATCAAATGCGACAATAGCTTGAGAGGGCGAAATTTTAGGATCTTGACTTTCATTTTCGTCAAGACTGCTGCTCTCGTTATCTTCTTCCTCAATCTCGTTGATATCGAAATCAGTGTCGTCATTCAACCACTCAGTAATCTCGTTATCATTATATACATCAGGGGATATTTCAACAAGAAGATCAATTATTTTAGTTGAGCTGCTGGGCCGTAGCATCGCAAGAGGCAAATCATCATCTGAGTCCCATTCTTCGTCATAAAGAATTTTGTTAAAACATTTTCTGAGCACGCGTTCATCCACATTTTTTCAAGCATTAGACGATAAAAAAGCCACATCTTTTAATGTAAAGTTTTTTAAAGATTCCGGGAGATTGCTCGTTGGGCTGGACAAAAGTAGAGACAAAAAACTCTTCCAATAGTTTGTCTTTAATATTCGGATAGCATTTTGGTCCATTGGCTGTATAAGAGCCGTGCAGTTTGGTGGCAAAAACATAACATATACATATGTCCTTATCGACATCCGACAGTTGGGGATGGCAAGTTGCATTGTCTAGCAGTAAAATGGCTTTGGCTGGTAAATTCTTTTCCTTTAAGTAACGCTTTACTTCTTTAACGAATGAGTTTTCAAGCCAATTTTTAAAGATTTGCTCTGTCATCCAAGCATTTTTGGTATGGGAGTACCCAAGCGGAAGGTTTACTTTTTTAAACGCTCTGGGGTTTTTGGCTTTCCCATATCATGAACAATGGAAGTTTATGTTCTCCGGTTGCATTACAGCAAACTAGAAGTGTTACTCTTTCTTTTCCAATTATGCGCCCGGGTGCGGATTTTTCATTATGCAATGCAAGGGTTTTTTCTGGAAGTTTTCTCCAAAACAAAGCAGTCTCATCTGCATTATAAACCTGATCATACGTAATGCCCATTTCTGCAATTTTCTTTCGCAATTTTTCAATAAAGGGTTGCACAGCAGTAGAATCATTGGAAAGTTTTTCGCCAGATATTTTTAAGAATTTAATTCCATATCGGGAGCGAAAATTACTAAACCAACCATTACTAGCCACAAATTCCACACTTTGTCCGTAAATTTGGGAACAGAATTGTTTGGCCTTTTCTTTGATGATTTCGGAGGAAATCGGTGCATTGTTTCGTCTTGCGTTTACAAACCATTTATACAAGTGGTCTTCCATCTTTTTAAACTCCGCAGGCCGCATAGTTTTACGCTTTCCAAGGCCACATTCTGTTCTAGCAATGTAACTGCAAAATATAATCAAAGGAGTGTAAACTCTTCTTACAAAATGTTTTCGTTTTTTACCTTTCAATCTTTAATCCACTTGATTTTATGTCCGAAATTGTAGATTTACCTACATTGTATTGCGCAGCTAGCTGTCGAATTGACTGTCCTTCAATTAGTTTCTTAAGAACTTCTTTTTTCTGGTCTATCGTTAAAAACGTATTTTTTTCTTAGCTGCTGGCGCCATAGTTAAATTTATACAGTCCACAGTTAAAGAAATTATGGAGTTAATGTTTGAAATTAGCTACTGAACTACACGTTACGCAAATATGCTTATGAATATGAACTAGGAGGCTGACGAGCACTTAAACGCACTATTCACGCAAAGTAGTTAGGGGAGTCCCCTTTATAAAATAAAATAAAAAATAACGGAATTCCTTTTTATTTCAGCATATTCACTGGAAAATAAAGAAGTGTCCGAATTTTAGAGGTACAGTACTATCTCGATAATCCGGACACGCGGTAGTCCGGTCACATCTATAATCCGGACAACTGCTAAATTCGGACAGTTTAACATTTTTTACTCTATAATCCGGACATTTTTCAAATTTGCTTCGCAATATGTACACTCATATGTATTTTAATTTTTAGTTTGCTTTGTGAGTTTTTCGTAAAATAGCGGTACTTTAACAACAATATATGTATACGAAATGCAACAGCATAAATCACGCGTTGTGTTTATTCTTTAGTGACAAACTGAATTGAATTATTAAGAAAATAATAATATAGAAGAAGCTGATTCTGATTGAACCATAGTTGAAGCGGTAAATACTATAAGTAGCGGTGAAGCAAAAAATATTTTTTCCAAGGCTATACAATGGGCAGAACAAATTGACGCTTCGGCTATGGATATTTTAGTTTTAAGACTGCAGATAAAATGTTGCTGCTGCAGATAAAATGTTGCTGGCGAACTCGCAGCAGACCAAAATTAATAATTTTTTTGAAATAGTACATACTAAATAAAAAAATGTTTGATTATGTACAGATGTACATATTATTATGTAAGTATGATTGTAGACTGTATTTAATAAAACTATTTATGTACATACATATATCTGAATTGCGTTATGTTCATTTCAAAAAAACAACGTTTAGTTGAAAAAAAAAATCATCTATAATCCGGTCACCCCCATAATCCGGACGACCCCTAACATTAAGGGTGTCCGGATTATCGAGATAGTACTGTACATGAATACGTGGTGTCCGGATTACAGAGACTTCAATAGAAAACGTTTTGGTGTCCGGATTACCGCGCTGTCCGAATTATCAAGTGTCCGAATTACCAAGATTAGACTGTATTATCTTCTTTCATTTTATGTCATACCATAGCGCCATAAAATTAACCATAGTCATTTATTTCTGCATTTCGAGGTGCAGACGCTTAAGATAAGATAACAACTTGCAGTGACGAGGAAATTAGTAATTTATTCATTATATACCACAACGTAGCAAATCAATAATCAGCTGTTTATGGTTACGGCGAAAACCCAAAATTCAATTTGTTGTACGGTTACGGTTATGACTACGGCATTATGGCATGCCATCTCTTATCGGTTACAGTGCTACTCATACATTGGTTCTATCAGCAGATTTATGTGGTTATAATTAGGACAGCTCTAATTCAGTCTTCAGAAATAAGAATACTGGAATTTTTTAAATCAATGAAGGGTTTTTCTAAAATAATTTGAGTACTTGGAATTAGTCTAAAATTTAAAACATTTTTTTATATTTTCATCTTTGGTAGCTTTTTTTCTACAATTTTACAAGCAAGCATTTACGTTTAAATCATTTTCTATGAAGAACGTTTTATAATAATAAAACCTCCTCCTTCCTCTCTACTTGCGGTGTGCGTCTTGATGTTGTTCCACAAATTGGAAGGACCTACAGTTTCAATGACGCAACAATCCGAAAGCGCTAAGGATATTCAGTCTAAAATTCAAGAATCGAAGCTTTTTTATGGCAGAAATTCGATAGCCTGAGGTTTGCAACAATATCTGCCTGTCAAGATGTTGCGAATTCGAATCACTTCCGAACGTAACAACTATTTTAGTGACGCAGACGTTAGCCTGATTTGATCGGACAGCGAAATACCAAATTACGTTATTCACAAATAGTCCTTCGACTCGCCAAGCGTGGTCAGACGACGATATCTGAAGTTCTAACTGACCGATCACTTTGAAATTTGTGAGAATCTTTTCATACATCTCTATCACTGGACATTGGATTGTGAAAATTTTAATCTGGTATTATTAAAAATTCGTAAAGGTCGAATAACAGGTGTCAAAATACATTTGTTTCGTAGGCACCAGTGAGTTATACCATGTTTCAATCGAGGCTAAGATAAACGATATCTTGACTAGCGGAGAATTTTCTTTATTCGTTCGATTTAGATCATTGCAGTTGCAACATGTCGACTATGGAACGCTGTTTGACTAGCAGCTCCTACTTCACCACCTGTCACTGGCTGAATTTTGACTTTGTTCTTTAATTTTGTTATATACCATAATACATCAATCAAATATGTATATCAAAAAACTAAATAGGAAAAACCTCGTAATAAATCTGGAGAATTAAAATGAGCGCAACAAAAAGCAAACGCGTTAAAAGGTGATCAACTCTATTTGAGTGTTTTACTGAAATAAGCAAGAGTTTTTACCACACAAACCCAACTCGTTGTGCGCCGGCGTACGTAGGCATATGCACATACACACATGACAGCTAAATAGAGCACGTTACGTTCTCTTATGTGAATGGTGTTATTTTTGCAACTATCTACCGCTAGAGGGCGCAAGGTTGTATTGCATACTTTTAGGCAGCTATTGAGATTTTGTGAACAAATTTCCCTGCAACTGTTTGATCATACAAATTCCCAACACTGCTGAATGATAAATGACATACATCCGTGCACACATACATACATACATATATATCTTTACATACCCCAATATGTATTTACAATGAAAATCCTGATAACCACACTTGACACTCATCGTCGCAGTGTTTAGGGGTAGTCAGAGGCCCGAAAATATTATGATTATAATTTTTTTTCTCGTCAATTGCTTTATTTTACATTTTTTTATTTGACTTGAAAAAAAAAATTTAATAATTGTAAATGTAAGCGCTATTTGTGTGGAGCGTGTTTCTCCAGAAGTCCCTTGCGGGGATCATCACAAGTCCTTGGAGATTCATCTAAATCATTTGGACAAGAGAAGTTATTTTTTTTAATAGATAATCTTGTGCCTGTTTTTTTTTTTCAACATTAACAATATGGCGGCCTTAGGAATTAGTTTTCAGATTTTCGAAAAAAACCGACAATTAATTGTTAAAAAAAAATCGAAAGTTTTGAAAAAAAATCCTTCAATCAGGTACGAGTTTTTATGTTTTCCAAAAGCAATATAAATTTTAATGAAATCTACCAAGCGGTTTTTAAATTACAGTGATCACCAGTTCAAAAACATAGTTTTGAGAAAAACGCTTTTAAAGTTTTGCTATGGATTTATTTATTTACGAATTATTTAATAACTTACACTGTGTCATCTATTCCTGGGCCATATAATAGTTCTTCAGCCGTCATAGCATCTTCCAAAATATCGATTTGCTGTTGCCTACGTAGCATTCTACCTTCTCGAGTGTTATCGTTAGCGCGCTAATCTGCCACTTTCTTATGTGCAGCATGCATTTTTTCAGCATACCGATGAGAATTAGTCCCACAATTAAGTCCCAGTGAATTCATTATAGCCAATAATGAATTTATACCTTAGTAGCTATGTATGCATCAATTTGTACGATAGTATAACTAGTATTTACCGGACATTCTTAACAATAAAACCCGAGAAGTCGGCTGCTTGCGGCTACTGCTAGATACTTGCTCTCGAACGCTCCTTAGCGCCCGAGCGCCCTTTTATAATTGTTCAATAACTCGAAAAGTATTTGTCGTATTCAATTCCTATCTTCACACAATATTTTTAAGATATTATACTTTAAGAATATGCAAAAACAATCCAATTTCTTGAAGATTCTAACTACCCCTTATCCCTAATGGGCGATGTCCAATTATGGGACCGGACACACACAATTATATTTAAATTGTCCAGGAATTATTTAGTTTTTCCAATTGGGGTAATAAATTTGAATTATAAAAATGAATAGAACAATACTGACAGACATATGTATGTACAGTAGATTCTGTTTTTATGGGGTTTTGAAATAGTGCGTTTTTTTTTTTTTAAATTTAAAAATGCTTGTCGACCTATCGGGAATTGTACATATAAACAAGATTCTAAACCAGCTAAGCAAAAACTCATCACAGATTACATCAAAAATGCTAACCCCACAAGTATGGAGCCGCCTGCATCACCATCCAGATCAGACGTGTACATTTCCTCAAGTGATGGAAGCGATTTTACGCCAAATCCTAAACGAACGCGCAACATGCGGGTATTGTCTGATTCTATTTCTAACGATGTAAATTTATTTTTCGATTCTGACGTTTCTTAAATAAAGATATAATTTTCAAAAATACAATTTTTTGTTTATGCGATTTTATTTAATTATTTCAGATTCATGCGGTCTATGGAACGTATCTATAGTTATAATATGGGACGAGTACCCTTTTTTATGCGATTTTATTTAATTATTTCAGATTTATGCGGTTCTTAGCACTTTTGAAACGGATCTATAGTTTTACTATAGAACTGGTCGCTTTTTTTATGCTGTTTTTTTTCTTTGGAACGTATATACCGCATAAAAACAGAATCTACTGTATAGGCAAAGTGTTTTGTGACAAGTCCGAACAGAAAACTGTCAAACTTTCTACTAAAACTTAGAAGGAAAGATATTCGGTTGATGGTCGGCATCATTACAGGACACAACCCATGGGGTCAGCATATGACCACCATTGGAATCATCGAGAACCTGGTATGCCTTTCATGCTTGAAGGAGGCGGATAGCACTGAGCACTTTCTCTGTGAGTGTCCTGCCTTTGCTAGAGCACGGCTACGAGTACTGGGTTCCGATGCCATGAGAATGAGTAATATTCGTTCTCTAAAACTGCAGGATATTTACAGATTTGCCAAAGAATCTGGAAAATTCTCACAGGACTAACTATCTCTATCTCTGTCTCTATTCTTTCCTATCTCTTTCTCTGATACTTTTCTCCTTCCCTCCTTGACTATCTACCCCCTTTCCAGAGCTTTAAATACAATGGGCTCTTTAGCCTGAGTGTTTTAGGAGCCGTGAGAGAATCATGCTGCCATATCATTTTTTACCTAATTTGAATAATATGTATGCCTCCAAATACACCGTAAAAAATAGATTTTTCGCAAAAATGTGAAATTTATGGTAACACATCAACGTGCACTGTCTTCATGCTGCCATATCATTTTTACCTAATTTGAATAATATGTATGCCTCCAAATACACCGTAAAAAATAGATTTTTCGCAAAAATGTGAAATTTATGGTAACACATCAACGTGCACTGTCTAATATATTATATATAGACAAATAAAAATAAAACATTATAAACATGGAGGATAGAAAATATCGCTGCTGCAATTAGGATGACGTGCTGATTGAGTTTCTATGGAAACAAACTAAATTTTAATTATTGGCCAACAAAGCTCAATAATTAGATTTTTTTTAAAGTACAATACCTTAAAAATATTTTGTGAAAATTAGAAGTGAATCCGACAAATAATTTTCGAGTTATTGAACAATTAACAAAGGGCGCTCGGGCGCTACGGAGCGTTCGAGAGCAAGTACCTAGCAGTAGCCGCAGGCAGCCGTCTTCTCGGGTTTTATTGTTGAGAATGTCCAGTAAATACTAGTTATACTATCGTACAAATTGCTGCATACATAGCTACTTGTACAGAGTGAACGATATGAAGTGTTACCTATTCAAAACACCATTACTTTTTTGTGTGAAATTAGTTTTTATTGATTTCAAAGATAAAATTGTTCAAAAATGATTACAATTTTAACATATATTCACTTTAGATCGATATGACCACCTTTTGCCTTGACTATAGCCTTCAAACGGTCAAAAAATTAGTTGCATGCTGCACGAATGTGATCTTGAGGTATTTTGGCCCATTCTCGTATAATCGCTTTTTTCAGCGCATCCATACTGGCATATTTTTTAGTCCTCACCTTGCTCTCCAAAATGGACCAGATGGAATAGTCCATCGGATTTGCGTCTGCCGAAATCGAAAGCCATTGTGTGGACGAAATGAAGTGTGGAACATGATTTTTTAACCATTCTTGGTTCACACGAGCTTTATGAGACGGTGACGAGTCCTGTTGGAACGTCCATGGTCTACGACCGAAATGCTTGCTTGTCCACAGCTTCTAAAACATTTTCCCGATAATAAGTCGCATTCACTTTGACACTAGGCTCGATAAAAACGATTGGAGAGCGTCCATCAGCGGTCACTGCGGCCCAAACCATTACTTGCGATGGGAAATTGCTTCGAGTGGCCATACGTAGGCTCAAATTCTCGCATGAGCGTTAGGTCAAGTAAACACGATCGTTTTGAGTGTTTATGAACTGCTAAATTGGGAAATTTTTTTCATAAGAAAACACAATGTTAGGAAATTCGCCACGTTCGTGCAAGCGCAACAACTCCTTTGCTCTTTCGCACCGAATTTTTTTTTGCTGGGGTGAAAGATCGTGTGCTTTTTGGAACTTGTAAGTCTTGACATTGAGTTCATTTTTCAATATGCGTCGAATGCTGTCTTGCGATATTTTCAGTTCGTTGGCCATTTTTCTTCCACTTCGACGTGGATTTCGTTCAAGTCGAGCCTTAACTTTCCGAACCATTTCTGGCGTTGTTGCGGTTTTTTTTGGCCCACCTCCATAGCGTTTTGCAATGCTACCAGTATCATTGTAACGAGTAATGGTGAAATACACAAACATTTTATTCACTTAGAGGTTAGTGAGCTCACGAGCAATGGCTGCTTGTGATTTTCCAGCCAAATATAACGCAATCACACTATTACGTTTGAATTCTATCACAGAAAAAAAAATTCACAAAACTGAGACGCAAATGCTTTTGATGGCTTATAAACAATACATTGAACTGTCATTAGAACAATTCTGACGTTGATGTCATCAGCTGTTTTACAGATACAAGCAGTGTAAAGTTGGTAACACTTCATATCGTTCACCCTGTATATTTAATGAAGGTATAAATTCATTATTGGTTATAATGAATACACTGGGACTTAATTGTGGGACTAATTCTAATCGGTATGCTGAAAAAATGGATGCTGCACATCGGTTTTTTTCTAGAAAATCTAAGAAATATCATATTTCTTGAGGTCGCCATATTGTTAATGTTAAAAGAAAACCCCTTCGATCATTATTATATTATATTATCTATTGTATTATACAATAAAACTAATTTATCTTGTCCGATTGATTTTAGATGAATCTCCAATAAATTTTACAATTATTAATTTTTTTTTCTTTTTTTGAAATTTTGCTAAAGTCAAGTCAAGTCATGTATTAATGCTATGTTTTTATTTTTGTAAAATAAAGCAATTGACGAGAAAAAAAATTATAATCATAATTTTTTCGGGCCTCTGACTACCCCTAACCCCATAAGGGCAATTACAATGTATGCGCATTTGTATGTAGGTAACTAGAGGGCTTTATGATGCATTAGGACGTTAGCTGTAAATTAGTGTAATTGTAATTCATGTTTTTTTAATAAGTAGGCACGCACAGACTCACTCGGCTATGTCTGTTGCACGGTTGTTCTGAGAATACTTGACCCATTTCGATTTCATAGCACTGCACAGTTTTTAACTTCACGTCGGTCTCATTAAACTAAAATTCTAAAAGTGCCACATATTGACAAGTTTTTAATATTTATTCATTTTTTATATATTTCTCCATATTAATAATTTTTATTTATATAGTTTGTATTTATATTCTTTTGTTTTTTTCTTCATTCATTAGTCGATGTTAAAAACTTTGTGCAAGATTCAGAAAAATTCGACAAATTTTCATCAAAATTTTAAAGTTTTTAAACTGACCTGAAAAGTAAAAAATTAAGATATGCGGGTTTACAGCTCATTAAATTTTAATATGCACTAAAGTGCACGTCTGAAGTGGCTCAAAATTCTCATTGGTTTTTGATACTTTTTCTTCCTGGCGGTGTTGCGTATTCAATTCATATAAAAAATAATAAAACTCGTGAATTCGTTATTTTCAATCTTTTATGTAGCGCTACCAACTTCTGAATTTCATCAAAGTTTAGAAAAGCGTCTGACCACACCAAAAGTTCTACATTTTTTCCATAATACGTTTTTTTAGCAAAAGTAAGACAATAACATATTCGTTCTGTAAAAAAATGTAATACTACTGTGGGCAAAAAGTAAGGTGAATTTATTTGTCAAACTTCGCGGGATTAAACTTTCGCTCTAGTTATTTTTTTCATGAGTTGGCAGCACTGTTAATAACATCTGGGCCAACTTTCATGTGAATGTCATTATCAGTAATGTATTTACGCTTGTGTTTACCAAACGACCAAGAGTGCATTTTTCGATTTTTACAATGTTTGATTTGATTGAGCAGAAAAGTGCCATAAAATTTTGTTTGCGGAATGAAATTTCGGCTGCGAAAACGTTTAGCATGTTGCAGAAGGCATTTGGTGATTCGACCATGACGCAGAAAAATGTTTATAAGTGGTACAAAGACTTCAAAGAGGGTCGAGAACGTGTGGATGACTTGGAGCGCTCCGGACGGCCATCGACGTCAACAGATGACCAACACGTCAATAAAGTGAAGGAGTTAGTGCTCAAAGTTGACTGTTAAAGACCTTACTGATATGATCGGAATATCAGAAGGATCTGTGAAAACCATTTTGAAAGACCATTTATGCCTACGAAAAGTCAAATCTCGTTTGGTACCGAAAACGCTCAATTTCTTGGAAAAAAGTCGTCGCGTTGATGTGTGTGAAACAATGCTTTCAGACTATCAGGACAAGCTCAAATGCATCATTACGGGAGATGAGACTTGGATTTATGCTTATGACCCGGAAACAACCGACCAATCAAGCGAATATCGTGCTAAAGGCGAGGCCAGACCGAAAAGAGCACATCAAAGTAGTTCAAAAATAAAGGTCATGATGACAGTTTTTTTCGATTTTCGTGGTGTGGTGCACTATGAATTCCTTCCACCTGGCCAAACTGTTAATAAGGAATATTATTTGAGCATTATGCGTCGTTTACGTGAAGCAATTCGTCTAAAAAGACCAGAATTATGGGCCAACAAATCTTGGTTTTTGCATCACGATAATGCACCGTCTCACACTGCACTCGTTCTTCGTGACCATTTCGCCAAAAATTCCACGCATATCGTTCCGCAACCACCGTATTCGCCTGATTTGGCTCCGTGTGACTTCTGGCTATTCCCAAAACTCAAGAGACCACTCCGGGGAACGCGTTTCGAGTCGATTGAGGAGATAAAAGCTGAATCGAAAAAGATGCTGATGGCTATACCGGAAATGGACTATTTGGCATGTTTCGGGGATTGGAAAAATCGTTGGCATAAGTGTACGAGTATTTCATCGAGAGGGGATTATTTTGAAGGGGATGAAATTGATTTACAAGAATAAATAAAGATTTTTCATTTTACAACCACATTCACCTTACTTTTTGCCCACAGTAGTACATTTAATATATGCAAGTAATTTCACAAATTAATTTCAAAATCAATTACCTCATCAATTTCAACTTGTGGCCGAAAATTTAAGTTCAAGTCGTATTTTGAATTTATTATCGTTATGACAATTAACATCATCTGGTATATTATAATTGTCATAAGAATTTTATCTTTTTAATCCGTTTTTATGTAGATCAATGAATAAGAAGGGATGAACGGTTACGAACTGTGCTTCCACAAGTATTCATTGGGTGAAAATGCTTTCATTTTCTGCATTTGAGTATGGCAATGTAAAGAGCCGAATTACCAAATTTCCAACATTCTTAAATAAATTCAGACTAGCTAACTTTTTCTACGTCTCAACTTGAACCCATTTTAGTGTATTTAAATTTGTAGATTCTTGTAAATTCAGTAAAATTAAATTCTTGCAGGATCATTTGAGTTCAGAAACACATGGCTAAAAAGCGCACTTGTTTGGCGTTTTAATTTGTACAAACCAAAAAGCACAAAATTTAGCGCTGATCTCATCAAAGCATTTTACATACTTCAACAATTGAATAATCAGCGGAAACGATGATGTTAATTAGCCGTTTAGAAACTAAGATTTGACACTATTAGACTATTAATGCACTTTTTGTGTTGAAAGATGAAATTGATGTTGCTGTTGGTGATATAAATGCCGAAACTGAAATGAATCGGGTTGACATAATGGACTACTGTAAAGCCAGCCTTCACATAAGAGGTTATCGTCAACCGATATTGCCCTGCACTCACTTATTGAGAAATCGTTTTCTGTCAAAGAATATAGTCAGCAGCCATCCT
Source organism: Anastrepha fraterculus (assembly GCA_037575425.1). Lineage (NCBI taxonomy): Eukaryota > Metazoa > Arthropoda > Insecta > Diptera > Tephritidae > Anastrepha > Anastrepha fraterculus. Next base: position 22,317 of record JAYXIM010036241.1, on the reverse strand, counting down.
AGACATTGAATGTGCGTTTAATAACATCTCTCCAGAGAAAATACTCGTACTCTTAGCCCTTTGTAAGGTTCCAGTTGATGTGTCAATTAAACTACTAGTACGTAACCTGCGGCCGCCGTAGCCGAATGGGTTGGTGCGTGATTACCATTCGGAATTCACAGAGAGAACGTCGGTTCGAATCTCGGTGAAAACACCAAAATTAAGAAAAAGATTCTTCTAATAGCGGTCTCCCCTCGGCAGGCAATGGCAAGCCTCCGAGTGTATTTCTGCCATGAAAAAGCTCCTCATAAAAATATTTACCTTTCGGAGTCGGCTTGAAACTGTAGGTCCTTCCATTTGTGGAACAACATCAAGACGCACACCACAAATAGGAGGAGGAGCTCGGCCAAACACCCAAAAAGGGTGTACGCGCCAATTATACATACATACGTAACCTACTACTATAAATAATAAATAAAAAATAATTTTCAAATTAGGTACTTCTTACACCGGTCGCACAGTTTTCAGAGGAACTCCTCCAGGAGGTGCTCTTTTTCTTCTTCTGTGGAATCTGGTCGTCAATGGTCTGCTTTTGATGGTCGATGGTCGGGGCTGTAAAAGGATTGCTTACCCAGATGACATACAGGGTTTTCCAATACAGGTGAGAGAGATGATTAACGATTTTTTATGGCCGGAATTAGATGGTTTTGATCTGGACAACGTTTATTTTCAACCAGATGGCACTACGTGCCACACAAGAAACGAAACCATTGATCTTTTACGGGAAAAGTTTCCGGCCGAGTTATCTCTCGAAGAGGTGATCACAATTAGCCACCGAGATCTTGTGATTTAACACCTTGTGACTTTTTTCTTTGGGACCACGTGAAAGAGAAGGTCTACGCCAACAGCCCAGGGTTGATTCAAGATCTCAAAGATGGAATTCGTGAGGCTATCGAGGACATAGGGCAGCCACTTTACAATTCGGTTATGGAAAATTTCATGAAAAGGATATTGTCCTGTAAGCGTGGTCGTAGTGATCAATTGCCTGATGTTATTTTCCACTATTAACGGCATACCTTCCTCTTTATAATGAAACAAACATCCGATCATTTATATTAAAAAATATTCCTTTTCTGTAAATATCAAAATAACACCTCTTATTGGAAAACCCTTTAGTTGCTGGCACTTGTGGCAAATATCTCTAATCAAGTCTAAGAAATCTATGCAGGCCATACCTAATAAGTTGTTTATATGCGCGTAGAAAACAGAATTAGTGCTGTTCTCGAGGAAATATAAAATTCCACAATTTGTAAACCCATCATTAAATGGTGTAGGCTGGAAGTAGAAGATAGCACTTAACCTTTAGGTGTAATGCTCGACAAGAAACTAATCGTTTCCACGACAGTCGGTTCTTGTCGGCCAAGGACTGTTCCAGCAGCATTCCCCGTATGTAAGTATAGGGAATGTTTATGCTGCTACAACGACAACAACAAGAAACTAATTGCACTGTGAATGTAGAGGATAGGGTGAGAAAAGCTACTGTAGCTTTATTTTCATGCTAAAAGGCTATAGAACCCACTTGGGTCTTTCTCAGAAGAACATTTACTGGCTATATAGAACCGTTATCGAACCTAACCTCCTTTACGGGATTATAGTATAGTGGGCGACTCTGGACAAGAGGACGATTAGAAATCGGCTTCAGAAAGCTCAAAGTTTGGTGTTTATATGTATCAACGGCACTCTTAGAACCACACCCTCTGATGCTCCGAATACTCTCTTCTTCTTACCTCTCCTGGACTTGGTTGGGAAACAGAATGCAGGTAAAACTGCTGTTCGGCTTACCGCAACTAATCAATGGCGCGATTTAGATGTTGGACACTAGGCCAAAATACCCGGTCTGGATCCAACTAATCGTATTGACTAGTGTTTGGTTGAACTATATTTGAATAGATTATTTAGTACAAGAATTCCAGCTGGACGTGAGTGGGTTCACAAAATACCTGGTCGAAAAAACTGCTTACAGTTCTTTACTGATGGCCTACAACTTGACGATAAAGTTGGCTTTGGCGGGTAGCTTTGGTTAGGTTAACGTATGACTACCTTTAGAGAAATCTATATTTATTCTGTTAGCCAAATGGCGATTAAATCTCTTGATGGGATTACCACGAACTCCATCATTGCTCACAAATGCCGGGGATCTCTTTAACGAGATGGCAGAATATTTCCACATCCATTTCATATGGGTGCCTGGGAATTGTTAGACAGACAAATTAGAGAGTGCACCACCACTCGCCTCCCTCTAGGTAGGAGATCATAGTTATACGCCTCTCAATCTGCAAACTGCATGGTACAGGTAGCATTGCCACTTCAGCCAGCACGAGATTGGTTAATACTCTGAAATATAATACTACAAAAAACATTTGGCCCAAATAAGGACCCAGGCTCAAAAGCGCTGCTTAATCGGTCAAGGAAAAACGTCTCTATGTTAGTTGCTTTAATCACAGGCAGTGGCCGACTTGCCCAAAGCTTGAATATGCCTTATTTCGACTATTGCAGAAGCTACAGGAATGAGGAGAAGGGAGAGTATATCAGACATCTTCTCTGTCATTGTCCCACATAGCATGCTACTAGGTTTGGCTATCGTTCTTAAATAATACTGGTGATCTTAGGCATGTTTGTGTCAGCCAGATCAGTGGGTTTGCACTTAACACGAAATGGTTTAACGAGGAGTAGGAGGTAAACAGCTACTGTGGTATCACAATGGATCAGCAACAGTCTAAGTGAGTTGGCTTTAAGATCGACTGCCACTTCTACCTACTTAAGGCTAAATCCAGCCATGGAAATCATTTTAATTCAATTGTGCTCCATGTTTAATAACAGCCAAGGTTTAAACTTTCAAAAAAAAAAACCTCTTGGAGAATTTTGGTTTTTTTATTTATAGGCGCACTGAACTCTACATGTAAATGCGAGAAAAATCACCCTGTACTCAGATATATGTAAAAATAACTTCACTAGGAAAACTGTAGTTTCTCATTAATATCCTTCAGCTTTGGCAGGTGAATATGGAAGTACATACATACACTGCACACTTCGCTAATATCTACACATCGCAACTCATCAATCATCGAAAGTATAATAAATACAAATTACTGTGATTTTTCTCTACACCAACGACGATAGCCTCCTTTCGGCTACATCTGTGTATGTCTTTATTAAGGAGGATGGAAAAATACTTATTTGTGTATTCAAAAGGTGAAACTTTAGCAATAAATTAAGTGAAATGAAAGGGCACAAAATCCAATAGCCCAATTGCGGGCTATGTGTTGAGAAGCGCAAAAATTTCTACCTCTGCCGCCTGTTGCCTGTTGCCTGCAGCCTGAAAAATCTACCGTCGATCGGACGTGAAACTAAATTTAGAACAGGCATTTATTAATAAATTAAAAGCAACAGTAAATGCGCAAACAAGCAGCGAGAGGTGGCTGTTAAATCCACAGGACACTGACGGGGGCAACATTTAGCCCAACTACAATGTAAACGACAACAAAAAATGAGCACTCATTCACTTATTTAATTACAAGTAAAGTGGTTTTACTGCTGGCAGGGCGCTACCTCCTGCGGACCGACTGTCAATCGGCGACGTTCCAGGGCGTTCATAAAAGCAATAAAAGCTTTTAGTCAAGTCAACGGAATGCCTTTCTGCGCGAAAAAAGGGAAAAATGTAAGAATGGAATTAAAATATGTAAAAAAGGGAAAGCAAAATGCAAGCTTACGAAAATTGGTGGAAAAGGTAGGAAATAAATAACTAAAATATCGCTGAGCAATCACAATTAACTGCCCACAGTTAATATTTTAGCTGTCTTTGTATACATATATTTTCTTTTTGTACTGCGGCGGCTGGCTACAGTTTGCCGGGAGTTGTGCGATTGACTTGCTTTGGCGGAATAGCGGTCAATCGCTGAGTTCCTCATTAATTGTTGACAAAGGGAAGTTTGTGAATGATAAATGCTTTGTGGCGAAGTTTGAGTGACACTGGCAATTGGGCGCAAAAAATGCGAAATTGCATCAGAATTTCGCTATACATCAATCTGTCAGCGCTGTGGACACAAGAATCGACCGCCGCTGCTCATCTGCCGCAACAGCAGCGGCAGCAAACTCCAACTACTTTAAAGGATCGCCGCAATAGCTGCCACTGTGATTGCCCCAAGCCGATCGCTGTGACGCTATAATTGACGAACGCATACGCATTACACCTCACGCTTTTTGATTTTTGTGTTTATTCGGCTATAGGCTAAAATGTCTTGCAACGTTGTCGCATTGTTCTTACCACTCAACATTATTTGGCTCTCAGACGATTAAATTGATTTGGATTGCTTGTGATGGCGCACATACGTTGGAGTTGATGTAATAATACATATGTGTATGCATTTTTATGCCCTATTCTATAAATATATCTGTAAAACCTTTCTTTTGTCCCATCCACGAGAACCAGCACCGATCTCAGATGCGAACGCCAACACTACCGTATTTAATTGCCTCACTTACAACCACGAATTATTCTTGCTGCAACAAAGTGGCCCAAAACGGTTTGTAAACTCTCTATACTTACCCGACTTGGCTCGCGGCTGGAGTTGCTAGTGAGCAATATGGAGCGTGAAACAAAAGGCCATTAAACAAGATAAAAACACAAAAAAAAAACAAATTAATGAAATAACAAAAACATACAGCTTTGCATAAATTTTTATATAAGCAGAGTGAAGAATGCAGAAGGCATCGACATCTAAAGTGTTGTTGCATCAGGAATTTCGAGCACAAAGTTACGGAGGCGCTGCGCACTGCCCACTCAAATGGACATTCACTTCGGAGCAGTGAAGTAGCGAAGCGAAGAAGCGATCGCATTGTTGCAAATTGCAATCAAAAGCAGAACTTGAACAAGAAGAATGCAATGAATTTGCAGTATTTATTGTTTAATTCGAAAGCAGAATTTTGGGTACTGAGTCAATGAGTATGCATACATGCAGCCATACATATGCAAGTATTTATATATACTCGTACGTACGAGTAAGAAATTAAGGTTAGTAGAATTGAAAAATACATTAAAATTGTCAAAAAATTTGTTCGGGGGTTTTCACAATAAATGCATAGTGAAGACCTGTTTTTTGTTTTCTTGTGTTTAGCTATAGTCCAGTACAGTACGAGTATTTAAGTAAGAGAGTTCCCGTGATATTGTTTACATTCGTTAGTTTTCCTTCAATAAAGAGTTAACTCCACTTTACGGGTCTAACAGAATTCTTGTTGACCTAACAGAGTTATGTTAGTAGAGTGAACCACTTTACAAATGCTAATAATTTTTACAAGACAATCTCAGGCCCACCTGCAGCAGTAGTGAACAGAGAAGAGAGCATTTATTGGATAAGTTTTGTGTGGTTATTACAGAATATTACTTTAGTTTTCCATTTATTTTCAGCACAATTACAATATATTTTCTTTAGCATATGGAGTAACTAACTTTCTTCATTTGGAAATGGAAAACCATTTGCTAAAAGAGCAAACCAAAGCATTGAAAAGCATTTTCGTAAGAGCTCGAGAACTTAAAATTATAATAAAAAACAGAAATATTGTTTAATTTTTTTTTGTTTATTGAAACGTATTCAATCATTATTCATTTACATTTCATATCATTACACCTAGTCTTAAAAACTAGCAAGTAAAATTTTTTTAACGATAAATATAGAAATTCAAACTATATGTTGTTAACCACTAAATCCTGTGGTTTTTTCCTTTTTAGACGTCTTGTGTATAGCTCTTCATCATTTAAAATAGAAGCTTCGGAGTTGAGGTGATTTAGCAGCCGTGTTGCATGTTTTGCTGCCATGATGGTTATTGCGTCAGACACAGTTGATATTTTAAGGTTCCTGTGTAGGTCGATATTTCTCACACACCAGGGAGCATTAACATTAAAATTTTATTTTGTATGCGGTGAACTACATCGATATGATTTTTTATTGGATGCCATATGTCCAAACCGGCTTTAACATTTGGTTATAAATAAGCAGTTTGTTGCTTGTTGAAAGTTTGGAATGTTTTCCAATAATTTTTTGGTATTTTATATTTAACTCTCTTGTTTTTATTTTTATGTGTTTTGTTGAAATACATTTTTTTTTATTATAAATAATTTCGAGGAATTTAGTTTTTGAATATGATATCCGGCATTTGTTCGTCGCAGCTACGAGTTGCATGGTATGGAAATTTGCGCTGCCTCGTTGAAACCAAATGTTGTCGATGTTTAACTCATTGGAACCAAAAATTCAGCCATGCTGAGGCTCGATAGCTGACGCCATTCACCGTAATGGTAGCTAATTCCCCATTTCGAAACCAATAAGGGCTAATGATGCCGCTAGCAGCTCATGATGCACTGATGATGCCGCACGTAACGTGATCGAAGTGCTCTATGAACTTCGTGAACGGATTTATTTATTGGTTGGGGAGTAAGTTCATAGAGTTTTTATATTTTCTTTTGTTTTACAATTATATGTTTGCTATTTGACAAACGGTACCTATTCAGTCGATAGAACCCCTTCTGCTCTACAAAACTATGTTCATTGTATTTTTGAAATATTTATTTATTTATTAGTTACGAGGTTTAGATCATTTATAATGCCCAGGAGGCAAAAATCAACATTTTCGACACCCGCTCTTCTTTGCTTTTCATCGAGGTCATATAGCTGCCGAAGCACTGCGGGACATTTGCGACGTGTATGGAGAAAGTGGCATAGGCGAGTCTACAGCACGCAAATGGTTTGCAAAGTACAAAAATGCGCACTTTGACGTCGATGACACGTTCCGCATCTGAATTCCATGAAAAACGTTTCAAATCACTTTTGAAGAAGAAAAATGAACTGCGATCACAAAACGATTCACCTTCATTCAAAGGGATTTACCGAAAAATTGGGAGCCTGGGTACCTCATCAGCTCAACGAAAAAAAAACAAATTGCTTCTCCGCAGCTCGCCCATCATAGAACAGCGCTTTTTGTACCGAATTGTTACGGGAGATGAGAATTGCTGCCTATATATACATCAATTTAAAACTGCTTCGCTTGGCCGAAAGCGGTCAAGTTCCGTACATTGTGTAATTGAGTAATTCGTAAACTCTCAAAACGATAGGGTTAATTTGATCGACCGTTTATATAAGAATTTAAGCCATTGATTGCCCACTAGGAGGCAGCACTCGCCACAGATAATGGTTTAGGCCGCTGTAACCGCAAATGGGCGCTCTCTAATCGTTATCATCGAGCCTGGCGTCAAGGTAAATGCGAAATATATGCGAAGTATTCTGGAGGTTACTTTGAAACAACCTGCTTGGGCAGACAAACATTTCGATGGCAGACTATTGACGTTTCAATAGGACTCGGCACTATCTCACAAAGCTCGAGTGAACCAAGAATGGCTAAAAAACAGCGTCCCGAACTTCGTAACGTCCACACAATGGGCTTCAAATTTACCAGACGCGAATCCGATTAATTATTCTCTTTGCGCTATTTTGGAGAACAAGGTCCGAACTAAAAGATTCACCAGACTCAAGGCGCTGAAAAAAGCTATTATCCGCCAGTGGGCCAAAATACCTGCCAGTCACATTCGGCCATAGTCGAGCAAAAGTAATTTGATTCTTATTTGTTTATTATTTTCACACATTTTGAATTGAATAAAAGTAACTAAATTTATGGCCCAGCGAACATATAATTGATTAACTTGTTGATATTATTATTGTTTTTTGTTCAAATAAAAGTCATCGTTAAAAACGCTCCGAACTTATTCCCCAACCAAATAGATTAGCTGTCTCGATAATCCCGATTAACGCCACCGTATATTTTTAAGTTAATGATTGCTAAGAGCTTAGCGGAGGGCCATCACGCTCTACAGCTCGAAAATTTAATAATAAATATACAATAAAAAAAATTAAAAACGATATTTACATTTTTTAAGCGTTTTATTTAACTTCTTGTACATACAAAAATGAACTTTTTTGTTATTTTTTTCAATTTTAATAATTTTGAAAATGGCGCTGAAACCTTCCCGAAAAATTGGGCCTGGACGTTATTGTCCATTTTGGCTCAAGGACCAAAAAACTTATTCATCAGTATGAAAGTAGCTATGTTCCGTACTAGAATAAAAAAAGTTAAAAAAAAGGTTTTTTAATCAAAAAAATACGAAATAATTGAAAATATGATCTATTACGGGCGATAGCCATTGATGTTGTGAATAACATATTAAAATTTAAGACGATTTTGTTCAAAGGGTTTTTTTTTTTTTTGACAACACCAAGCCGAAGTCGTTTCGAGATAAATGAGTTTAAAATGTAAGGTACAGGGGCGCGCGGACCGCTCTCTACCTAGTTCATGGCCTGTAGAAGCTATAATATTGGGAATTTCTGCTAATTCCGGAAAATTTCACAGTATTTCTTAAGATATTATACTTTCAAAATATCGAAAAACAAAAAATCCAATTTTTAAAATTTTCCCTTAAAATAAGATACGGATTGACCTTCATCGGTACAGATGGAAATTAAGCGCTGGAAATTCGACTGTATTCAGATGTTGCGTTTCTAGTCCCCAAAACTCAAGGCACCCATCTATTTTGCTTTTTCATCCAATTTAGAAGAGATAAAAGTAAACTCTGTGCATAAAACTATTTAAGTTTATTAAGAAAAAGTTATTTTCTAATAGCGGTCGCCTCTCACAGTGACAAACCTGCAATGTATTTCTGCCATAAAAAAAACATCTAGTCAGCATAAAACTGTAGGAGGCGCCACATACAATGGCTGGTTGCTGGGACGACTATATCAGTATATTCGTCAAACGCCACCAATTACACCCTTGCCGGTATCTCGGTCATTACATTCCGGCATCAGATTAAAGAAACTACGCAACGAAGAGTCGCTTCTCTTGAAACAATATGACATTTACGCATTTCCTTTTCATGATGTTGTTGTCGTTGTTAGTGTAGCATTGGACTAGGCACTGACAGTGTGGTGTAGTCACCGACCGTTATCGTCTAAATTATCTAACGGTAGGCCCAGGAAACGTGTTGTTTCGACAGGTTAGGCCCAGAGGGGGAGAGGTGTTAGATGAGTGGGATTGAGAAGGCATGTGAATATGTGGTTAGTATCGTGCGGTGTGCTTTCACGTGCCGGACTTATATTGAGTATGTCAGGGTCGATTCTGAATAAGTAGGAGTTTGACCTTTTTCAATACCCAGGCAGTATTTGATCCAAAGTTACGCGGATCTCACGAGCCAGCTGGAAGCTCTTGTTCTGCAATAATCGGCATTGAGGGGTCGGGTGTTTAGAAATGTTGTGAGAGTTTCCTAATGAATGTCGTTTAAAGGCTGTCTACACACTGTCCGATCCATTAGTTGCAGTCGTGTTTGGTATTGGAACTCGTCGGTATTGGAACTCACCTGAGAGATGGGGTAGCCTCTAGAATGTCGGCAGAGGTTATTCCTATAGTAACACCTAAGCAAAAATTGCTTCCTGAGCCATTTACTGTGTCCCTTGACCGGGAGCATGTGAGCCTCGTTGGAGGGGAGGCATCAGGAGGCATCCCGTGGCTGTCCTAAAAGCATTATTTTCAGAGATCTGAATTCCTTGGTATATGGCAGGGTATATAACTTGTTTTGATCAAGTATTAGAAATTCGTATAGTCTGCTTTTTTTCTTTAATCCAAACCCGATATCTCGAAAAGTGGCGATATCTCGAAAAGTACGTGACAGAATAAAAATAATATAAATTTATGGACTAAGATATCGATTTTGCTTTGCCTTATGGTCTGGATGGCCTGAGTGTTGGGTAAAAAAACATTAATTATTGTAAACCTATGCTTTATTTCCAGTTTACAATACATGGTGGCGCAAAATTAATCACCCTATTGGAAGATTTATAATATTGGCAAATGGCCGTTGTACGTCAATCATATTTGGCAGTCATGAACTATATAACTGCAGTATACAAACAGTCAAGCAAAAGGGCAAAATAGAGAGGCCATTGGATTATTCATTTTGCGCCACCATACCCGTATAGTATATTTTAAAACGCACACCTAAGCAATCCTGTTTTCACCTGATCACCCTAATGAAGGCTCCCAACTTTGGCATGCACTAAGTATGGTGTACGAACCTATAAAGTACTTGTATGTAAGCACATTATTGTTTTCAATTTATTACATTCTTAAACGATTGCCAAATCCATTAAAGCTCTGTAATGAATACCCGTAAGCGATGTCAGCCTAATAGCCGCATTCAAACCTCTAAAATTAGCAAGAGCGCATACACTTCCGCCAATTGGCTGTCATGGCAGCGTCTTACCTTGATTTCCTTACCTTGCTGGGATTTGCCTTGTGGTCAATAAGCGGAAAATTTTTAAAATGCACTTACTTACTGCTCTTATTTTTCCCTTAATATCATATTAAAAGCAAGAACAAGAACACTATAAGGAGCACACCACGTACAACGGTTCAAATGCGACAGCACGACGCCAAATAGCGAGAAGGCCGGTTGCCAACCACAGGAGGCACGACGCAACAGTAATAAGAGCAACATTACCAGCTACAACAACAATAATAGCAACGATGTAACAGCAACGATGCAAGGCCGTTCAGCGACCTTCACAATTTTACAACCTTCCTTGCCATTGCAGGCTAAGAACTCCAAAATAAAACTTGTTGCTTTGAAATGGAATACAGAATATTGCGGATTTGTTAGGGCAGTGCGGTAAACCGTTACGGCCACAGTAATGCATTTAACACCAATTTTGTGCACTGTTGTCTTAATTGGCTGAAAATGTTGCACCCGCTGGCTATAAGGCTGACTGATCGATCTTTTTGCTTGCCAACTGCCGCATAGGCTTTGTATTTGTATGTGTGTATGTATGTGGTGTTATAGCCAGATGTACATACATACATACCTACATCACTATGTGAAGATCACCGCTGCGATAATGCAACCACAAAAATTTCAACCTGATTACACCCAGCGCAGGACGACAGCCCAACAAAGCGGTGCAGAGAAGAGCAGTGCAAGAAATCCTTCGTGTGCAGATTAAATTTTATTATCGTCGAATGGAAACAACTTTTATGACGCTACGCAGTGATGCAGTATCACTGGCAAAACTTTAAACGCGACACTTAAATTACAACTGTCCAACAGGCCAAACCACATATCACCCAGTAGACGGCGATTGGCGCACAGCGAGCGGTGACAATGCATTTGCCGGCGCTGGCATTTGTCACCCGGTCAGGTGAGTGTGAGTGGTGCCTGCGACTTACGGTATTTATGATTGTGCGGATGAGGTGCATCCTATACTCATTTAGTAGCAAAACAATGCAGTGTTGGCATTACGATTTACGAGTATGCGTGTATGTATGTGTGTGCCTGTGTGAACCCTGTTGACTCGATGCCTCCTTCACTTTGCTGCAATGGTTGAAGTGTTGCTCAGCTGATTGACTGCGTTGAGTTGCGGTACGGTACGATGCTATGCGCTGCATTGTATGCGTGTTTCCGCATTCTTAGTGAAGTGCGAAACATCTTAGATATAATCGAAGCGTGTTAATTATTACCACTCGAATGAACATTCATATGCTGGTACACTCGTCTACTCGTATACTCGTATGTCTTCGTATCTTTTGTGGTTTTGCAACATGTTAACATGTCGCTTTTCCTCTTAATGCATCAAAGGGTATTATTAATCACTTGTGAATAATATCAAATAGACTTATATACATATGTATGTACAATAGGGCAGACCAATTTTTATTCGACATCGTTCCTAGCTGATTTGGAGTCTACATAAAATTCGTAAAAAAAAACACTAGGGCATAGGTTAACTCAGTCAAGTGGCTTATCTAAAACAAGACACACGGTGGCCCTAAGAGCAAATGTGAAACCTGCATTTGATTTCCATTCCCTAACTAAGTTGCTTAAACCACTTAAATCTCTTTAAGAAGGTAACTAATCCCTTCAGTAAGACATTTTGCAAATTTCCCCAGGTCTTCAAGCAAACAATCGCCAAAAGGCAGAACATTTACAGAGGAGGTGTTCTACCGATTCAATTTCTTCTTCATCTCCACAAAACCTGCAGAATCATTGTGAGTACACCCATTCTACTGGCTAGGGTACCAATAGTGCAGTGACCCCTGTGTTATACCTGTGAGGACGCTGGTAGTTGATCTGTTGAACCCAACCAGACATTTAGTTCTTTTAAGATTCAGTTTTGGCCAGAGCGCTTTGGAGATCCTGCAGTTAGTAGTCAGAGTTCACCCTTTATTTGTTTCAGTGATTACGCTCAAGTAAATTGCAGCGTGCAGTTCGTGCAGAGGATTTTTTACGTCCTCTACCACGCGTTGAATGTTCAGATCTGAGACTTTCCTTGCATACTCATCCCCTCTTTCATTTTCCTCCACTCCAGATTTACCGGTGGCTCAACAACGTACGGTGTTGTGTTGTTGGATAAGCGAGAGCGGCCTTCTGCCTTTTTGTGATATTTTGAATTAATGTACACTGAAGCCAGTGCCTTGATCACTGCTTGACTATCAAAATAAATGGTAAGATTTGCCGGAGGTAAGTCCATTAGTCTTATCGTTTTTGCTGTTTTCCTATAGCGCAGGTCTCAGCTTAGAGGACGCTACACCGGTCTAGGAGTCTAAAGAAGCAATTTAAGGATAATTGTTCCGAGTGCACTTTCGATCCAGTGTCAATATCCATATTTGAGCCGTCAGTATAAATATGGTCGCCACTATCATCTGATATGACTCGTATCTGCCAATCCTTTCCGTTGGGTATTCGTATTTTATATTCTTTGTTCAGAGCTAGCCTGGGAACCAGATATACAGTTTTCGATGCGTCTTGCAAGTATTCCATAGATAGTAGAACTGATCCATGACCGTGTTTTTTTTTTTTATCGGGCCTGTTGTTTTAATCCTGGAAGCAGATTTGGGCGCCTTCACTTTAATATATCTTTAAGTATGTCAATGGGTGGAAAATGTAGCACTACTTGAGGCGTCGATCGGAGCGCACCTGTTATTCTTACACAAACTTATCGTTAGACTTTTATAAGATTCTTTAAGCAAGATTGTGTCTGTAACGCTTCTCATCACACGAAAGCTTCATAATTTAAAATGGTGCTGATGATCCCAGGGGTTTATATACTGTTTCAGACCTCATTTTATACCAAATGTCCTCTTACAGATAAAGAGAGCATTAAAAGCTTTCTTCATCCATTCCTCGGTATACTTGGCTTCGTTCGATAGAGTTAGTGTTACCCCATCTATACATAGATGGTAACTGAAAACTCGGTATATTTTATCTTTTAGTGAACAGAACTAGTTCGGTCTTGTCTGGGTTAACCATTAGAAAAGAAAAGAAATAATGAAAAACAAAATTATATTGGGCATAGTAAGGGCGTGTGAGTTTCAATGAATTCAAATAAGTGCGGATACCAGCTCCTTTAAGTAGTTTTCTATTAGATCAGTGCGCAAAATATGATAAATTTTTCAAGTGCGCCCTAGCCACTGGCGTTATCTGCCAATAGGAGCCTGAGCACTCACACGCCTTCCTTATAAAGGCCATCAATATTTTGTTGTTAGTGAGCATCAAAAGTTCAGTAATTTTTTTTGTGAAAGCAAAATTGGCCGCCGCAGCTGAATGTGTTGGTGCGTGACTACCATTCGGAGGTTCGAATCTCCGTGAAACACCAAACTGAAGAAGATGTTTTTTCTAATAGCGGTCGCCCCTCGTCAGGCAATGGCAAACTCGAAAAAAATATCTGCCGTACGGAGTCGACTTAAAACTGTAGGTCCCTCCATTTGAGAAACAACATCAAGACACACGCCACAAATAAGAGGAGGAGCTCGGCCAAACACCCAAAACGAGTGTACGCGCCAAAGAGGGTTTAAGGGTGATATGTATATACATATATATATTAAATTGGTTGTTAAGCGTATATAATGCGCACATGGTGCAAACACCAAAAAATATGGTTAAAAAATATATTTATTGAAAAAAAAATTATAAAAAACTTTGGGTGTTTAAAAACTAAATGTACTGTAAAAAACTCGTAGTATTTGAATGAATGTCACGCTTTCGTAAAAATTGAACACACCCATGATAACTTTGACAATCGGCCAATGACATATAAAAAATCGAAAAGTCAACTCTGGGTGGCCCACTTAGGAAATCTCGGCTCAGTTTGGAAAAGTAACTGTATGCAATTTTTGTTTATACATAAATAAAACCAAAACTTGAAAAAAAGCCAAGAACAATTAATTTTCACAATATTTCAAAATTGTATTTATATAATAAAGGTATTGATTGTATTGTTGATCCTTTTTACTTTCTATCTTTATTGTCATAACTCCCTCCGAATTTTCATACTAATTAAAGATAACTTTTTTCAAAATTGGGTTTGCCTGAAATTGACTTTAGATTTATGTTGTAATGGACTTTTTTTCCTATATCATATGTAGAATGCGAAACTTCTACAAATGATGTCAAAAGAAAAACGTTCATACAAATTGACCTGCCTTAATGTACATAAAATAGCTAATTATAGAACTCTGTCGGCAATGCTAACAGCTTTGGGAAACGTAAGTGTACAGTTTAGGTTTTCATGAGAAGTAGAAATTATTTCAAGACTTAGTATCAACTTAAGATTTGATATTAATGGCACTGTAGATAACGTCACTTATTATATTTTAAATGTATTTATTACGTGATCAATATGTGTGTCTGTGTAGTCACGGTTGCAGTTGCACTATCAGTTGTTGCCTCAAAGAACAGGATCATGCGTCACTGTATACGGGAGCAACTTATGAGCGACCGTTGGCTGTTACACCCAACTGGCGTGAAGTTGGTTTCCAGAGTAAAGACAGAGTGTTTGAGGTCAAGGCTAACAGAGATTGAAAGGTTGATACAAATCTACAGCGTCTGTTCAAAAGGTGGTGTACCTGTAAACGAGAGGGAAATCAAATACAGTCCCCAAATTGTACGAATAAAACTCTGTTCTAGGCTTGAATATAAAATAAATCAAGTTTCAGAACGGATATATTTTTCAAACTGACTATCACGGCTTTATTTATTTTATTTTTCCATGAAAGCAAAATATTTACGCCACTGAATGTTTTTTTTTGCCGCTTTCATACGCTGGCCATTCGAAAATTGTAAAAATCTCTTAAAAAGTTAAAGGTCACCTTGAGCTAGGTCCAGACTATGGACTCCACACTGCTAAGTTGAACCACTTGTGACAAACGCATCACCACCATAGAATCTATAGGTAAAAAAAATCCAAAAAGTTGTGGTGGCAACAAGTGCTTTTTTCGATTATTACAATATGGAGCAATACGAACTCCTTTCACCCGCTAAACCTAGTAACAAAGACTGGTAATTCTGACTCAGAAACCCCAAAGACGTATATACATTAAAAGTACAGGAAATTGTTCTATAAAACGCAAAATAATTGTTTAATCATTTTGTCACTGCATCCTCCTTATTGACCTCTACCGACTCAAAGTAATTTAAATTTTGGGAAAAGGAAAAAGTCACAGGGGGGTTGTTCGAAGATATTTGTCGAGTTTTTGGTCAAATATGAGCCTGGTGAGACAGTGCGTTATCATGGTGCAAGATCCATAAGTTTTCTTTCCACAAATTGGGCCGTTTCCTACGCACATTCTCTCTCAAACGTCGCATAACTTCCAAGTAATATTCTTCATTTACCGTAGAACTATTTGGAAGGAATTCCGAGATTCCGAGTGTACAACACCATGATAATCAAAGAAAACGAGTAGCATAACATTCACTTTTGACCGACTTTGACGTGGGTTTTTGGATAGCGTCATTCAGCCGCCTGTTGGCTGGCTCACCGTTGCATGTCAAACTCATACACCCACATCTTATGATGCGCTGAATAAGCGTTGGGTCCGAATTCAATTGCTGAACCATGTCTTCAGCCACCTTCTTCCGATGAATTTTTTTATAGAAACTCAACTCTCTTGGAACGAGTCGAGCAGCCACGCGTCACATGCCCAATTGATGGTGTAAAATGTTGCGAATTGATTCATGAGACACGCCAAGGCCACGAGCCATCTCCCTCAAACTTAAATGATGGTTTGATGGTTTTCCAGCACTATTTCCTTGACTTTGTCAACGTTTTTATCCGTTGAAGTCGTTGATGGGCGACCAGATCGGGGCAAATCTTCCGGGATTTTTCGGCCCTCTACAAAAGCCTTATACCACTCGTAGACCCGTGTTTTTAATAAAGTACTTTAGCATAGGCTTTCTGCAACATTTTCAACGATTCGGCACACGAAACCCCGTTTAATACACAAAATTTAAGACAAATTGTTTGTTTGATATTTTTATGCTTTCGCACACCTGCGGTTGATTGATATAATTAAATTCCAAAAACAAACTAATTGACAGATCACGCTCAAACTCTGCGATACTATAGAGGACAGTTGTATCATTATTCCAGCAAAAAACAATTTTTAACTTTTTAAATGAACAATTCTCGATATTTTTGTGATAGAATGTATCAGTTTATAAAAACTTTGCGGTGAATACTTTATGTTTGATACTGAGCGGACCTTCAAGTTAACCCCGCACGGACAAACAGACAACGAATGCGAACTGGCCAACCCCAAAAACATGTATATCAATTTTTTGAAATTTTTAAGTGAATATTCTGTGTTTAACTTTGAAAACAGAAAATAGTTTTCAGTTTTTAGTCATTTAGGAATTGATTTCTATCCTTAAATGGGCTGAAAATTGGTGGACCTGGCTTGATTACAACTGCAATAAAAAATATCAAACCGAACTTTAATGCGTATGATATTTAGATAAGGAACTATTTGCATTTGGTGGTCTTTGGAGATGTGCCGCCGAGGCCGCGTCGGCCATTTGGCCGATATTTTGTTTTATACGTAATTCAGCCATACCAATATTATCATAATAAAGAGAACTGATAATAATTTCTTAAAAAAAATTGTACTTTATTCAAAATCAGCACTGGCCCTTAAAACTTAACCATATAATAATAGATGGAAAAGAGGACTTCATTTTGTACTAGAGAAATTTTAGCCAGCCCAAATTATCCATCACGAAAACATGTGATCTGAAAAAATTTAACTGGAATTCATGTCGATCGTACTCCGCTCATTGCAACGTGGAAACGTTTCAAAAACCATCAGTTTTGATGCTTTGCATAGCGAAAAAATATTTTAAATATTGTTACGTTTTGGGCATGAAACGTTCTTGTACTGAAAAAAGTTTCAAGCCGTCAATTTACCTGTAATTCTAAATTATTAATTCTTCGATTTTTTCGCGTAAAAACTTTTACTATAATTATTTTCGACAAGCAAAGAAAAACTTAACAAAAAATTATCATATTGCCTTTAAAACACATTTTTTGCTTTATCGAAAAGTTATGGTTTTGTCACTTAAAACGTTTTTCGCGGCGATCCTTCAATTATTGATTTTCTATTTAATTCTGCAAGGAAAAGCGTTATCAAAATCTGATTGCTGTTAAAATAAAAGGCTGCTAAAAAATTAACTTCAACTTGAGGGAGATAGTTTTTTTCAAAGGCATTTCAGGTCCCTTCTAGCTATGTTCTAACTTCGGGTGGTTGCCGTTTCGAACAAATCAATTAACTCACCCACTACATATTTTAAAATTTACCGTTTGTGAATTTCGATAACTTTTGCTGCTAGTTGCATTTTTTCTTAACATACAGTTTGTCAAGAAAATGTTTTACATACTAAAATATTCAACTTACTTACACTTTTTTAACTAAAACCGTCGCTTCTTATTGAATTTGGATAGCCTTTCAAAATTATTTCATTAACTTACATAGTTATCAGTACTTCGTAACGGTAGACCTTTTGAATCCACCAAAGCAAGAATAAACAAAGGTTAGGTAAGGTTGAAGCGGTTGTCCTGTGGGACACAGTCAGGCTCATAGCCCATTGTGATGCCGCGTGGGGAGCTTGTCCCTATCTCTCCTAAAACCAGTGTGTGTTTTTCAAAAATAAATATCTCTCATTTCTATAGAACTGAGGTCTTCTAACTCATTAAAAAATTGTCTACCCAGAATAGTAAACCTGCGTCTGGATAGGGCAGGGCAGTGGCACAGCAGGTGCGAGATTGTCTCTTCCTCGTCCTTATCTAGACAACTTCTACAGAAGTCATGTGTTTGCACACCCATCCTTTGGGCGTGTCTACCTATTAGGCAGTGCCCCGTTATGCCTGAGATCAGTGTGCTAAGACTGTGTTTATTTTGGCTTAGCAGAGATTCTGTGCGTTTAGCATTAAGAGTCGGTCACAGTTGACGGGCGATTTTGTAGGGGGCTCATTACGCCATCTTTCGTTTGCTTTCTTTAAAATTTCTTCAAGGATGAGTAGCTTACATGTTTGTAAGGGTATCCCTATGACATTATCTATGTGCTCATCAGACAATTTAGGGCCGAGTCTTGCTAGTTCATCGGCTCTACAGTTACCCTCAATGTCGCGATGGCCAGGAACCCATGTTACCTTTAGGTGAAATGACTCAGCCATCTCGTTAAGAGATGTGCGGCATTTCATGGCTACCTTGAAGGTTGTCGACTGTTTTGTGAGGGATTTTATCGCCGCTTGGCTATCAGTGAAAATGTAGATATCATTTCCGGATATCGCATTACACTGTATCAGTGTCGCGGCTTTTATTATTGCCATCAGTTCAGCCTGAAAGGCACTACAGTAGTCGGGCAGCCGAAAACGGAAGGAGATCCCCAGATGTTCGGAATATACACCTCCGCCCACCCTGCCCTCGAGCTTTGAGCCATCTGTGTATACATGGATGGACTCGCCCTGTCTCACATCGTCCCGTTCCCACTCTTCCCTTGAGGGTAGGAGGGTCGTAAACGATGTAATGGCAAGTATAGGCGGGAGTGCATAGTCCACCAGTCCGGGAAGCCCCAAAGTACCAGCCAGGATTTTACCGTGATCATAAGAGTGTTCTGTCTTATTGCCGTACTAAGTGCGTTATATAATATATTGCCTGCAGATCTACCGGAAGGAAGTTTAATGTCGCATATAATGCTTTCGATGGTATGGTTGACATGGCGCCGGTTATCAGAACAGATGCTAGTCTTTGCACCTTGTCAAGTTTCTTGATGTTCACACCCTTCTGAAGAGCATCCCACCATATTACAATACCATAGTAGAGATTTGGCCTAACCACTGCTGTGTAGAGCCAATGTATCATTCTGGGTTCTAATCCCCATTTCTTCCCGATAAGCCTTCCGCAGGAGTACATTGCGGTCAGGAGTACTCTGCGACTGCGAGCACCCAATTTAGCTTCCTATCTAGTATAAGTCCTAGATATTTTGCCCTTTCTATTGCTCTAAGTGGTTAGCCTCCTAGGAATATTTGTTGAAGAGCAGGTGTTTTGTGTTTCCTACTAAAAAGTATCAGATCCGTTTTCTCCGGATTTACTTCTAGTCCTCGACTTTTACACCAAAGTTATAATCTGTTGAGAGATCTTTGTTGGAGATCACATAATGTTGGAAGGTGTTTCCCCGAGATTGCAATTACAATATCATCGGCATATGATATTATTTTACCTCCAATGAATAAACAAAAGTACAAAAGTTAAACAAATGCTTCTCTCAGTTGTCAAGAAAGTGTTTTTAAATATTTATTTTCGGCATCGTTTGCTAACATGATTTGTTATACCATTATCTCACGCCAAAATTCCAGGAAAACGGGCATCATTTGAGTAACTCAGTCGGCCTATAAAAGTGTAACTATGCAATAGGAAAAATGTGCATCAGTTATCAGAAAATTTTCATTTAACCCCACAACTAAAGGGTTTTCCAATAACGTTTGTTATAGGTGCATGGAATGCGCTATCGAGAGATGATTAACGATTTTTTATGGTCGGAATTGGATGGTATTGATCTGGACAACGTTTATTTTCAACAAGACGGCGCTACGTGTTGTTGCCACATGTTTTTTAACGGTTATTTACGGCATGACTATATCCAGTCTGTGCGATGGAAGACCGCGGAAAATATGTAACCGTGCCGAATATATTTTGTTGATAAAATTAGCCGCAACCCTCAGATTTCGAGAAGAAATCTTGCTGGTGAGCTTAGAGTTCAATATAAGGTCGAAGTGTCCCATTAAACAGTCTGCCAAGAAACAGTTTGCAAAAGCACAATTATACTTCACGAGTTGCTCGACAGAAGTTTTTGCTTTCTGCGCAGCATTTTGAAAAGCGGTTATCTCTTGCTAGCACAACCAGATAGCTACTGGGATGATGTGATATTCTGTGATGAGACTAAAATAACGCTGTATTGCAACGACGAACCCAATAGAGTGTAGAGGCACCCATTGAAAGCACTGGTAATGCGGAATAGTATACCGACAATGAAATACGGCAACCTTTCAGTCCTGGTATGGGGATGCACATCCAGCAAGGGAATGGATAATTTCGAGTTTATAGAAGATAAGATGTCACTGCCATTTGACAAATAGTGCATCAAAATTTGATAATCCTCAGTTTAAATTCTACAAGGACAACGATCCAAAACATGATGTTCATAAGGTCAGACTGTGGCGTTTTTAATTGCAGAAAGGAATTGCACTACAAGTCAACCATAACAAAACCAAGTATACTGCGGGCCAAATCAAAAAACAACCCAACCCATCTTGTTATTGGCAATGCGTGTTCGGAAGCTGTAGAAGAATTTAAATATCCTAGAGTGCTGCTTAGCGTCAACGATGATACAACAATTGCCATACAAGATAGGCTACAAGCAGCACAAAAGGCATACTTCGCGCATATAAAACTATTCAAGTCCAAACTCTTGTCAATAAACCAAAACCTAAGTATGTATCATGCTCTCTTACGCCCAATCATGACATACGGTTGTGAAGTGTGGAGGATGAAGATGAATGATGTGAGCCAAATAGCAAGGAATTCGAAAGGAAAATACGTAGAAAAATATATGGTCCAATCAGGCTGGAAGATGGCGCATATCGTATTAGATACAACTCTAAACTTAAGCACTTCATCCAAGAGCAAAATATCGTAAAATATATAAACGCCCAACGAATATGCTGCCCTGGACGAACTGCCAAAACGAGCCTTCGGGAAACAACCTTATGAGAAGTGAACTAAGAGCAGACCGAATGAAAGGTGCATAGATGCAGCTATCGACGATCTCAAAGAGATGAACAAGGTCGGATATTAATTCAATAGAAAATTTGTGGGCATATTTAAAGAAAAAAAAATGGCAAAAAACATTCAAAAGGTCGAGTAGAATTCAAAAACGTTATTTCCGAGGAATGGTACTAGATACCCTATGGCCTTGATGGTCAAAAATTGGTTCATTCTATGAGAAGCAAACTACAAGGTGTTATAGATGCTTGGGATAGTCATAAAAATACTGATTCACATTTCATTTTTTAAAAGATATAACTCAAAGATATTACCTGTAAATGTAAAAAGACTTTTCAGACAGATGTATTTGAGGTGTGGTATATTGGTTTTGATTTTTAATTTTGACTTATTCTTGAACTGAATAACTATATTTTCTACATACTGTTGTATTACTTATATTAGTAAAATAAAACCAAAGATTGAAAGAAAACTATGAAAAAATACATATTTTGTTGATCAATACGGTTGAATTTTGCTGGTTTAGTAGATCTAAAAACACTTCCTTGGCAAACTGTATATTTTGTCATTTTCCATAATTAAATTATATTTCATTTAAGTTAATAAGTAATTCAATTCATGTACCAAAATTTGTAGAAAGTCGACCAAAGTAATTATTCAACTCATTCATATAACTAAAAGGAATATTTTCGCGATAATTTATATGAATTGAAAATCCCTTTTGTTAATTTTCTCTCTTAGCTAAAGTATAAATAATATCCCGCATTTATACAATTTTCCATCCATTACGAGATAACTTGAGAAATTCAAATACTTTGTAGGATTAATTGAACACTAAACAAAACAGCAAATTTGCATATTCTAAGCTTAACCAACGTGCATTATTCATTATTTACAATTGAAGTGTTGCAAATAAGCGACAACTTAAAGTTTACTCGAACTCAATGAAAATATAACAAACAGTCGTAAATTAAACCTTCACTTTGCCCTTTTTGATATGATCATTTAAATTACCAGCTTTCAGCAAAAATAATTTATTTCATATTACAAAATAGTTAACGGCAAGGAAAGAGCTTAATGTTTAATATATTTGCATTTGTACTGGTATCTCAATGGAAGCGCGCGTCTATGTAAAAT